>APFE030020564.1:77329-88033 GCA_000404065.3 Pinus taeda | reverse complement strand
TTCAATTAGTGTAGATGATCTCTCCAACCATATGGAATAGGAATTCGCCTTGATTGCTTGCCTATCTAGCTCAACTTCACAGTGTGTCTGGTATATAGACAATGGAGCATCATTCCACATGACAAGAGTTAGACAGTACTTCTCCAGTTATTAGGAGGAGAGCATCAAATTTCATATTCGAATGGGGAACAAGTCCAAGTGCTACCCTGTTGCAAGAGGGACTGTTCTGTTGCAAAGGGAGAATGGCAAGTCGATTCCTATTCATGACATGTTGCATATGTCGGGCTTGGAGATGAACTTGATCTCAGTATCAGTCCATTAAGACAAAGGATACGATGTTATCTTTAGAGAGGCGCGGGTGTTATTGAAGCACAAGGATTGGAGGTCACCTAGAGCATTTGGACTTATGAGCGGTCAGTTGTACAGGTTGCAGATAGACACTCCAAAGGCAATGGTTAACAGCAGCAATCCGAGAGATCAGGGGGAGCTATGGCATAGGAGGGTGGGCCATATTCATCATGGAGCACTTAGATTGCTTCGTGAGACTGTGAAAGGTATTCCAGAGGTGAGCACAAAGCATGATGACGTTTGTAGAGGATGTATGTTGCGGAAGTTTGCAAAAGCAATTATTCCAAGGAGTGACAACATATCGCAAGGGATACTTGACTTAGTGCATTCAGATATATGTGGGCCAATGTCTACAAAATCTCTCAGGGGTACATGTACCTTGCGACTTTCATCAATGATTTCTCCAGGAAAACCTGAATCTACTTCTTGAAGACCAAGGATGAGGTCTTTAGTCGCTTTCAAGAGTTTAAGGCTCTAGTGGAGAATGCAATAGGGAGAAAGATTTGAACTCTTCAGTCAGAGAATGGAGGTGAATACACCAGTAAGGAATTCCAAGAGTTTTGTACCAAGGCAAGAATCAAGAGAGATTGGACGGTTCCTTACAACCCGCAGCACAATGGGGTTGCTGAGAGGAAGAACTGCTTTATTTCGAAAGCAACAAGAGCGATGTTGTATGACCAGGATCTACCATGCTACTTATGGGCAAAGGCATGCAGTACGACAATTTATATACAAAACAGGGTCCCCACATAGAGCACTTGGCAAGATGATACCTAAGGAGGCGTTCCCAAGGAAGAAGCCAGATGTAAGTCACTTTAGGATATTTGGCAGCCTAGGGTATTGTCACATTCTAGGAGACACACATTCGAAGTTAGATCAGACTACAAAGTGAGGTTATTTCGTTGGTTATAGCGAAACCTCCAAGGCTTATCGGACATTTATTCTAGGGACTAAGCGGATCATTGTTAGGAGAGATGTCAAGTTCATGGAGGACAAGGCGTACAAGAGGTCCAGAGATTTTCCAGCAACAAATGATCAGAGTGAGTAGCCAACAAAAGTTCCTAGAGTTGAGCAGCACGATCAGGGGCAGCAAAGCAAGAGTACAGTCACAAGTACGAGCACTAGCTCAGGTGCAAGTGTTCCTGAGAGTTTGCAGAGTATGGAGCAGCAAATCAGAGGAGATGCATCAAGAGGATATGAAGGTGGATATTCCTAACTCCACTGTTGGCAGGAGGAAACGCAAGGTTCAGCACTCAAGGATGCTCAAGAGTTTATGGGGACTCCTAGGACGGGCAATAGAGAGCGGAGACAACCAGAGAGGTACATTGGCTACATGGTGTTGGTCAATCGGTTAGTAGATAGAGAGCCTTCTAGCTATCAAGAGGTCACACAGCAGCACGTGTGGCAAGATGCTATGTTTGAGGAATACTCCTCAATCATGCAAAAAAATGTGTGGGAGGTTGTACCTAAACCAAAAAACAGGGCGATCATGGTTGGATCACGCTAGATCTGTATGATCAAGCACGATGCAAATGGAAGCATCGAGAAATACAAGGTTGGGTTCATGGCCAAGGGGTTCTCTCAAAAGGAAGTAATAGATTACAAGGAGACATTTTCTCCTGTAACCAAGTACACTTCTATACGAGTTGTGATCTCACTAGCAGCACAAATGGGATGGCCGGTCCATCAGATGGATGTCAAGACGGAGTTCTTGAATGGTGAACTGGAGGATGAGGTGTAAATTGAACAATCGGAGGGCTTTGTGGCACATAGCAGAGAGACCCATGTGTGCAGATTGAAGAGAGCTTTATACAAGCTCGAGCAGGCTCCCAGGGCGTGGTATGAGCGCATCAACAAATACTTGCAGGGCATGGGCTTCATGAAGAGTGAGGCGGATTCAAACCTCTACTACTTGATGGTTGGGGGTGAGGTGCTCATTCTTGACTTGCATGTGGACGACTTGTTTTTTACAAGTTCATTAGGGCTCATAGAGGGGTGCAAGAGGGACCTTGCAGTTGAGTTCAAGATGAAGGATTTGGGGCTCATGCACTATCTTCTAGTGCATGGAGGTATGGCAGACAGATGGTGAGATTTTCCTTGGACAAGGAAAACACTGCATCGAGATACTGAGGAGATTCGGGATGGAGGATTGCAGAGCCATGTCTACTCCCATGATCACTAATTGGATGAAGATAGATGCATCCAAGGAGAAGGATGTGAACCCCAACTTGTATAGACAGTTGATAGGTTCTCTCATATATTTGGTCAACACCAGGCTAAATATATCCTATGCGATAAACTCTCTCAGTCAGTTCATGGTGGAGCTGAAGAGAGTGTATTGGACGGCAGCTAAACATGTGGTGATGTATTTGCGTCACATTATCAAGTATGGGATTAGATATGCTAGAGGTGATGGTGTCAGGTTGGTTGGATATAATGATGCAAACTACATGGGTAACACTGTGGATCAGAAAATCACTTCAAGGTGCTACTTCAGCATGGAATCAGGAGTTGTTTCTTGGTACTGCAAGAAGCAGAAGTTCGTGGCACTAAGTTCTGTAAAGGCAGAGTACATAGTAGCTGACGAAGGCTTTAGGCAAGGCGAGATTCATCTTCTTCAGAGACAAGTTGGGTGTTATGCAAAACACCTTCCTCGCTAAGAGGGAGTGTTAGTTTATGTAGCTTAAACAGGTGTTCTAGTCTCAAATGGTGTTTATGAGGCTAAGGCACACATTTTCTCCAATACCCAAAAAAGGTTTTCGAGGAAAAGGCCTTAATTAGAATTAATTAGTCAATTTATTAATTTTCCTAAGTCTAACTTAGGGAAATGGCTTAATTAATCAATATTAATTAAGCTAAATCAATTTTGCTCTAAAGACTTCCAGAAAAGTTACTTGAAGGGGCAAGATGATCTTAGCCATCGATTGAGATTAGATCATGGTCGTTGATTCGTCAACAAGAGATTATATCAGAAAATCGATGGGCACTTGGAGAACAGATTAGTGAGAAATCGAGACACAGTATTGCAATGATAGCAAGGGCGCAAGGGCATCAGTAAAGTGAGATCAGTGGTGTTTGGAGACAGGCTTACCAAAGGAATTTATCACAACGATTTCCATAGATATTTGGAGATCTATTTTCTACAGAGAGAGGTGAATTTTGCAGTGGTGTGAATTGCTCCAGAGAGGGGTGTGAATTACCCTATTAGTAATGCGCATTGCTCCAAGAGGATGAATTGCTAGAGCAAAGAGACAAATTATAGGAGAGATCGATTTGCACAGGAAAGTCGATTTTTCTAGTTGAGGTCGAAATCCAGAGGGAGGTCGAGTTATTTCCTCAGCAGCGCGACTTTGCCAAAGCCAAGGCCACACATGTGAGAAGATCAGGGGCCAGAGGGAGGCCAAATTGATTCCAAGAGGGTAGATCGACTCGCAAAAGTGGTAGAAATAATTTTCTAGAGGTTTGCTAATTTACAACACACTGTTTGTAATTTCTCCACCACAAATTTTGCTAACGAATAATAAAAATACTCATATGTAGAACTTATTTTCCCCATACTGGGGTTTTTCCAGGTACATTTGTCCGAAAATTTGGTGTTCATTATTTATGTGTGTGCGTTATAATTTTCTCAATTCCTATGGTTATTTATTTTTCAGTGAAGTTGTAGTAGTGTTTTATTCAATGTTTGCTGCAAATAAGTTGCAGAAGACAAATTGACATAATCAATTGATAGGAGAATAATAACCAGTTAACTGCAACAATAATTAAAATTTCACGCAAAAGTGGTGGCCATGGAGCCAAAAATGTTAGTATGAATCAAGTCAAAGCACTCGGAAGCAAGGTTTGATTTGTCTTTCAGAAAGGAATTAGGATGTTTTCCCATAATGAAACCCTCACAGACACCACTAGGAGAGTTGATCTCTAGAAGACCACTAGCAAGATGAAGACAGCTCATCTGTCTCAAGGATCCATCATTAGTATGATTTAGATGATAATACTATAACATATGATATTCATTTGTATTGGCAATCATTGCAATAAATTTGTTATGAGCTAGAGGTGAAGAACTATTTCCCAGCTTGTATATATGTTTAGATTCCTCGCAATATCTACATGCAACCACTTTGAACTCACCACTTATATCCTTGACACCCCATCTATCCAACCAAAGTTTCACCTTTTTATTGGTGTGTGTGACGCAATAAACAGATAAGAGATTTGGTCCAACCCCAAAACATCGAGAACATTCCCAAACTTAGCATTGTCAACCACAGTGGTGCCAAAACCATAAACTAGGAGAGTTGAGTCATCACCAATACTTATCTTCTCATTTTTATGCTGATTATTGTAGTCAGAGAGAAGATCCCTGTATTTTGTCATGTGTCTAGTAGCCCTAGAATCTACAATCCATTCATGTGAAAGAGTTGAAGACCACAAAGCAGAGTGCACAACAAGATGTGCAGCATTAGAAGTGTCAGCCTTTTTTTCAAAGAGGCCATTTTTGCTAGCTACCTAGCAATATCTTCAATCTTTTGAAGACAAAGGAGACAAATTTTGAAGAATGACCCTCCTTATGGAAACAGGAGCACATCATCCTCCTCTTCTTCAAGGATTTGTGAGGTTCCCTTCTAGATTCATGTATTCATGAGGATGAGGCAGCCTTAGCATGGACTTGATCACGAGGGGTTAGTTCTCCTAAATTCCTCAAGGTGACTTGATGTTGGATAAAAATTGAAAACACGTCCTCTAAAGAGGGAGGGCCGTGTGCCATGATAAATAGAGGAATGTTGTAAAAAATGACGACAAAATTTTTGAATGCAAGAGAAAGATTATACAAAACAATACTTAAATATTCTAAATCTGATTTTTTCTTGCCTCCAAATATAATAATGATAGATTTCATGTTCTTGAACCTTCCAATATACCCCTCAATGGTAACAAGTCAACCATCGTTGAGATTTGCAAGCTAAGTTTCAATTCGATTGACTTGAATAGATATCACTAGGTCCAATAAGTTTTGAAAAGTATCCCAACTCTGCTTTGCACTTTTGTTATTCTTGGTGTGATGAAAAAGATCCAATTCCACAAACAGAGTAATCTATCCAATGGCTTCATCCTTTTTCAAGTAAACAAGGTCGCAGCTGTCATAATCAAAGGTGACAAGGGGTTTCTCCAAATACATCCATAAACCCTTGCTACAACGATGGGTTGTCATTTGACCAGACCAAATATGGTATTTGGCACCATTTAGATAGGAAAAATTGTTTTCCATCCACATATGCCGAAGGCACCAACACTGCCTTGGAGAAAAACTGCAGTGTTTTAGTTGAAAAGAGAGAAAGAGGAGTGTGCTCCCCTAGAAAAGGGCACAAATCTGAAAGAAATCCCCATAAATCCACTGGAAAAACCAAAAACTGCCCAATAAAAAGGGCGCTGGGGAAAAAGAAGATTTAAAAAACCCTAGAAATTTATTGCTATCCCAAAAAAGTGCTAAAGAAGACTCTAGTTTCAGACTTGAAACAGCATTAAAACAACACTGAATAGAGATGGAAGAGTTCACACTAGCACTAATACCAAATTGAGATCATTAAGTAGATAGTGGATGTACAGTGATTTCTCCAACAAACCCTAATTCAGCCAAGTGAAAATATAGCAGAAAGGACACAGCACTATAATGATAAACACAAGAGAGATTGTTGTGTGTCCAAGCACATGAACAAGAGAAGTGCACTATGGGAAGATTTCCCATAGACTTTATCAATATATAACTTGAAGTTTACAAATAAGAAATGTCATATATACTCACCTCCTTTAGGGCTGGGGTGTAAGCCCCAAGAGGTCTACGTAGGTCATCCTTAACCAAAATGAGCAATAATATAAAAAATAAAAGTTCAGCACGTGGCCTCTAAGTGAAGATTAACCATCTAATCTCACCATATTCATGCATACACAATGGCAGCAACAATTCTTGCATATTAATTTGTGGATAATACAGAAAGAAAATGCATTGTATCCCTAGGGACTTAACAGGAAGTTAACGTTCCCACAGGCTATCTTCCCTTGATTGGATTCTCTTACATGCGGCATGAACATTGGCCAGATGATGTAATTTTGCAGCAGTAAGAAATAGCCCCCATTTATCTACCAGAATTCTACGGATTTTTCTGGTACAGTAACTTATCCAAGTGATGTATTATTTCCAAAGAAGTAGAATCTCCATTCAAAACAAATAAAAGAAGGGCTATTTCAAATTTCAAGTTCCCCCTTCTGCATCATGTCGAACAGAGTTGAAGGCAGCCGAGTAATTCCTTTATCCCATTGGATTATGCCCAATTTGTTGTCAGTTGTCACATGCAAGTGCTTTTAACAGAATCTACTCACATGCAACTGCTTTTAACAGAATCATTTTAGGTAGAAGATCTTCAAGCTTGCATTAACCATGCTTACATGCATTAAAGGGGATGTAAGTTTGATCTTTCATCACATACATGCCAATGTGATTACGAGAAAAGTGATTCTAGGCACAGTTTACTTCCATTGTTAATAGTATCAATCGAATCCTTTTGCACGTTCTCAAGTCATTAATAGAAAAAAGGAAAAATTTCTCCAAAAAAATGATGACCTCAGGTTCAAGAAGGAACTAAATCATCATTAGATAGCAATGAGCAGAAAAAAACAACACATCCATACAAAACATATTTCTTTTCATGAAGATTACAACATCTCAGTGGGGTTATTTCTAGCCCTGTCATATGCCACCCAAATTGGGCCTATCAGACAGACATTAGTAGAGCATTACATAAAGCGTGCTCCCATTGGAAAATATAATCTAAATCTTCAAGCAACTTCTACTAATACTAACCTGAATTTTGGAAATCTAAAATTCATGTCACGTGAGTCGTGGTCAAGTGGTAAATTAAGTGCACTTCTTGACAAGCATCCTAATTCAATCTCCCTGAGAACATGCCAGCATGCTAATGCGGCCAATTTGTTGTGCCATCTTTTGGTGTCTCATACTTAAGGAAGTCTATGAGGTTTGTCCAAGGCAGGTTGACGAGACCAGATGTGAGTCCGGGAGCTTTTGCTGGAATAGATACCCTTTGGATGTAACTTATAAGCCAAAGTTTTCTGCCCCCACAAGGGTCTTGCCAAAATGGTATTTGCCCCCACAAAAGTAAAAAAATAAAAATTCAAAATTTCTATTCACTACACCAAATTCCCATCACCAACATACTTGCAACCTTTACCAAATCTGTGGGCAGTAATTGATCAAAATCCATAGGAATTTTGACCAAGAAGAAGCAAGAAGGGAATTTTCACTCTATTACACCCAAAATCCATAATTTTTAGTCGAAATAAAATAGTGGCGTTTCAAATGGTTCAACATGTTCTGTTACTGTCGATCAACAGTATTAAGTATAGCAGAATCTTCAAAAATAGGAAGCAAAGGGAAATATGTGCCACATGGCACACCCAATTGTTACCAAAAAAAACTACCATCTTTTCCTCAATTGCCTTTGACGGCAGCGTAGGATTGATTTAAGATGACTGGCGATTGAATTGTACGAAAGAATTGGCCCAAGTCCAGAAGCGAAATTTGGAACCTGTCAATAATGAAGTATGGATTTTGCATCAGTTCTATCCTATAAGTTCATCACATATTTCATCACGAAAGTGAGCATGCTTTAACCAGTTATGGTAATCTCTCCAAAATGGCCTCTTAAAGAAACAACCTAGAATCGTAACGTTATTGAGAAATGCCAGCTCTAAGGCCATGATTATAATTTATTTTGTTTCAGTTACAATGACCAGTAAACTTCACTAATATGACTCCAAAAGGATGCCTATATAAGGTTAAATAGATATGTAATGCAACCATTGTATATGTAATAAGGATTGGCTTAATAAAAGGTCTATATTTGCAGTGAATGAGAATAAGTATATATAAATATCAACGCGGTAAATATTGGAACATTAACATAACGTTAAATAGATATGTAATGCAACAATTGTATATGTAATAAGGATTGGCTTAATAGAATCATATTGCAACATTATTGACATATGAACATTAGCATATGATTGGGATATGTTAATGTATTGGAATCCTTGAAAAAGGTTATTTTATTTTTTAAAGAGTTATTGTGTAATTTTTTTTTATTTTTTTAGGAGTTGTAGTCCATATTCACATTTTATATATATTGTGTATACTTTGACTTATTATACTATATTTCAGAGATTTTGGTTTAATATTACTATATTTCAGAGATTTTGGTTTAATATTTAATATTAAAGTAGGTGATCCTTAGTTTTGGCTCTTTCATTTAACTCATATAAAAACAAAATTGATAAGAGTCTGAAGAAGCAAAACCCAAAGATAAAGCACCCAAAATCAAATGTTCTGTACCAAATTCTTGAAATGCAGAATAATAAACTACAGTACAGTGTATATAAGTAAATGTGAAATACAACTCCAATATCTTGTGAATGTGAAATACAACTACAATAGAAATAATAAACATGAGTTACACATCATTCCTTAAAGAAAAACATCCCACAAATACCTTAACACATCCATATATCCAAATCATAAATTCATATTCCAATAGTAACTATATTGACCTTTACATATACTTATCTTACTCATTACATATGTGGCCATTCATTCCTCCAACACCTATTACATATACATTTACCATATAAGGAAGAGCCATATCATTCAGCATCAAGCAAATTTGTCTAACAGTCCAATTTATGTCTAAAAGTAATTTCATAAAAAATTCAGCCCTCTAAACATCATGAAATGGGTGAAGCCGATGGAAATCTCGAACGTGTCAGTTGCAGCAATGACGGCACCAGCTCCATTCTTACAGAACCAAAAAATGATATAATCGAATTGAAAATGGAGACTGAAGTAGTTAGGGAAGTCAGACTCTTGATCACCCAGTAGTACCATAGATTCTATAGTTAATAAAACAAAGTTCATGAAATCAAAAGTAGAATATAGTACTAAAATTACCAACAGATGGCCTTGAAGCGTCCCGCTACCAAAACAGTAAGCTGCCTTCAGCTTTGAAACCTTTGGATTCGCCAAACTAGCAGGGAAGGCTGGGTGCCATTTGAGACTTCATAGTTATTGTCATACAAAATCTCCAGTGGCATCGATACCCACGAGAACAACTCTTGGCTGCACACACAGAACCTTTCCCCAGCTCTAATGCAGGTGCTTGATTCCACTGATGCCCACTTCAACTGGAAATGTCTGCATTGCATCTTAAAAGTTAAAACGATGACAAAAAAACAAATTGTAATCCGGGTACCCATCCCCGAACAATCTCCTCATTTTTATCCAGAGACTCCTAATTTTTTTGGCCAAATTGGGGCCAATCTCCTCAGCTATGTCCCTTCAGAGATTTCCCAAGCAAAGCACTAAGAAAATACGCCGGAATTGAAACTGTGTCAATGGTGATAAACCCCCTGGCCCACAGCCCAACTGACTATACCCTCAACAGTCTATTAATAACCCTTTTCTTTTTGGGTTCAAAAGAAGGATTGAGATTTCTTCTTACCTCCACTTTTCTATCAGTTTTTTTGCTTTTTCATAGGTTTGAATCCCAGAGCCTAGCTTCATTTTTGCGTGATTGATAGCATAGCCCGCTTTGATGAGCTCCTGGCAATCTTCATTGGAGAAAGGAGCCTTAGATGTTGCATTTCTGTATTTCGGGTCGTAGTTAAATGATCCAGACCTGTATGTATGGAAGAGAACGGAATTTAATTTTGGAAAACAATCCAGTTAGCGCTCGAATAAATTTTACAAGAATTAGAACCCGCTCTGCTTTTGGATTAGATTTTTATGGAGCTCATACATATAACTTGTTTGATTTACGGACTAATCTGCGATTGCAGTGAATTCTTGCAATACAATGAATAGCATAGCGAAGTAATTGAGTATGGGATGTCACAAACGAAGTTTGCTGTAAACAGTAGGCCTGGTCCTCGGGCGAGGGGCGTGTCCACCATGATATAAAAAGCATCTTGCAACCGCTGTAGATGTTATCGACGCCTCCGTAGCTAAATATGCGATGCGGCCATTCTATGCCATATGGTGGTTGATTACAGTATGTTTCTTAAAAAGAAGTTTAGGTAGTGGTAATAATGGATCTCTGAAATGAAAGTGCACTTATTTCGTATTCCAATATTCCTACGTTTGCTCCCGTGCTGAGGGTATCGGTTCAAAATGTATAGATTTTCTTGACATATATTTGTAGGTTTAGGTGTCTTTATTTTCTATTAAATTTGAGAAAATAGAAAATTTTAATTTAATTATTAATATTGGTAGGTTCAGGTGTTTTTATT
>APFE030020564.1:27459-67794 GCA_000404065.3 Pinus taeda | reverse complement strand
CTTGTTCAATTGTCTGTAATCAATGCAAAATCTAAGAGTATCATCCTTCTTCTTTACAAACAACACTGGTGCACCCCAAGGTGACACTTTTGGCCTTATGTATCCTTTATCAAGCATTTCCTTAAGATGTAACTTTAATTCCACCAACTCTGGAGTGCTCATTCTATAAGATCCCTTAGATGTTGGTGTTCCTCTTGGTACCAACTTAATAGACAAATCGACTTCCCTATGAGGTGGTAACTTTGGAATCTCTACGAGAAACACATCCCGAAATTGTTACAAGATAGGATAATTCTTCAAGACTTCATCATCCTCAACATCCTTCCCTTTGTCATTAGAAATATTCACTGCAAAAAATACACACCCTTTCCTGCAATTGCACTTAACTTGCATAGTTGTAACCATTCTCCCTGATGTAGGCTTCTTCTTTCACTGCAATATTCTCCTTTTCCATCGTCATCTAGGCACTCAATAGACTTCTCATAAAAATCTACCTCGGTCCTATGAGTGAATAACCAATCCATGCCCAAAATCATGTTATAGAAACCCAAAAGGAAGCACATTTAGATGTGTTGATGTCGACATACCATTAATCTCAAATGCACAAGCTTTCACCCAATGATGAACTCTTCTCTTGGTCCCTATAGCCAAATGCATCAACCATGATTATGCATGCACTTCTTTACTCAAACAACATTGATCTACTAGGTCATGCCTAACATAACTATAATTAGATCTAGGATCAATTAAAATGAAACAACTCGATCACAAAGCTTACCTTCCATCTCTATAATGGATGCTTAATAATATGCCTGCATATTATCAAGTGCTACATAAATATGAGGAATGCTCTGACCCACATCGCCAACCGTATGCGCCTCCTAAGCATTGTAAATCTTAGGCGTGCCACCCTGGTACAATGGGAAATCCTTCTTGTGATGATCCTTGCCACAAATCCAACACTGCAACGGTCCCCTACCATTACCTTTATTTTTCTTCTCTCCTGGCTACGACCCATGTCCTTTCTCAATTACATTAAATTTCTTGTAAGGAGCCATATTTTCTTTCTCACCTACATCCTGATATCTTCCTCGCTTCTTAGGCCATTTTCCCTTTGTCTTCTCATTCCCTTTCCAGTCATGCTTGTATTGAGGATTTCACTTCGACTACTCATAACAATGCTTTGATTTCTTAATGGCTTCCTCTAATGAGCAAGGCTCGTCAAATTCAATCCAATCTCTAAAAGTTATTGGCAACCCACTGATGAACCTTTGAATCTTCGCCTTCTCATCCTTAAGGTAAGGAACACACCTCAACAACTCCAGTAATCTACTAGTGTACTCATCATCTGTCATAGAGCCTATCTTCAGCTCATAAAACTCCTTAGCCCTGTCACCATAGTATCTCTTAGATAAGTATTTATCCTTAAAAAGTCTCTCAAACTCATCTCAAATTAGATCCTCTTCTCTAATGCTTCTGACATTCTTCACATCTTCCCACGAAATGTTTGCTTTCCCTTTGAGACTGAAGGTAGTTATCTTGGCTTTCATGTTCCTTGAATAGTCATGCAATCTAAAGAACTTCTTCATCCCAAGCAGTTATGCTTTTGCATCCTCTAATTTCTTCCTCTCCATCAAAAGTAGGAGGCTTGACTTTCTTAAACTCCTCTAGAAAATACTCACTCCTCCTATGGTTCTAGCGGCGATGATGATTATGTCTCCTAGAAGAAGAACTAGAATAAAAACCATACATACTAGTCCTCCTTGTTAGCACCCTATAATTGAACCTCTAGGTTGAGAAAGGTTTAAACGGGTAACCACAAACTTCTTTTGGCTAGAAAATTGGCCTTTTCCAACCGGACGGGGTTCCCTCACTTGAAATAAATGTCAAATTGTATAAACAATAATACTCAAGGACATTTGACAAAGGCCATATATGTAAAGGTAGATAAGATTTAACGAAGATGATTGATTGACTTGAGAGGAAGGGTCACTAAGTATGGATCTATCATTCCGATTTTATATAAAATTATTAGAACTTCTCATGATACACTTATGAAATAGAGGCAAGGCAGGTATTATTTCAAATCAAAACATTAATCATAACATAGGATGAGTTTTAAAAATAACTTGAAAATAGATAGAGATATCCAACCACATGTAACAAAGCATAAATTGAATTATGAAACATATATTTCGAGATCAAATATCTAGAGGAATATTATAAAGGGGCACGCAGCTAAAGGTGAATTCCATTCTAGTTTAGAAAGAAGAGAAGTCATTCAGAGCATCAACATAAATGAATTATGAAAAACCATCTTAGAACCAATTTAAAAGTGAAAAAATGAACAAAGACACAGTGAATAACATACACATAAGAGAGGTCACAGAAACTTGAAATCCATAGCACAAGAATCTATGGTCAAGTGGAAAATTCATTGCTTTGATAATTTTATTTCGGCAAAAAAAATACATACATAGGCCTTCTCCCCAAATCTGAACCCTCTTCTCATGTTTCGTTCAATTTAAACACATTTAGGCATAATGGAAAATCATAAATTAGATATAATGTATCTTTCATCCACTAAGAGGATCGAATCATCTCAACTTAGAAACATCAAGTTTTAAAAGCTAAAAACTAAGATAAAGCTAAGGATAAAACTGCAACATCTTTTTGATAAAAATCAGCCTTATATTATCTACATATGTGATCCCTATCCATATCAACAACATCATTCTAGAAGGTCTAAAAATAATCAAAACACAAAAATAAGCCTCATTGTTATAGTTCCGCAGCAAGGTGTAATAACCTCCAAGCTTGACATAGTTGCAGACCATTCTGGACAAAAATGAGCTACTGGGTATGTTTGAAATGGTGTTGTGTTGGTGTAGAACCCCTGAGATATCCCTTTTAACCTTTGTTGACCTCCCACTTGACTGCTCTCCACTTGCGCAACACTCGCGCAAAAAAAAAAGTTTATGAAGTTATATTAGCATCTCCTGCTCCAATGTGATTGTAGTGATCAGCCAAACATCTCATTTATACTTATAGCACCTAAAAAACTTCCATACAACCGAAATATTCACATTTTCAGATCTAATTTCAAAAACATTTTATAATTTTGTCAGCAGGAAACTGTGGAAAATAAGTCTCCATGTGACACCTGTAATTCCCAAACCATGATACTTGTGCACAAAATGAGAGAGGCTTTTGTTCTTTGGCCCATTCCCAACAAAAAAAATTTTTAGTTTTGAAATATTCACTTCCTGATATTAGAAAAATGTGCCAAAAAACAAACACTAAAATAGAAGGAAAGTGCATAATTTAATTTTTTGAAAAATAGGCCTCCAACAATGTTACATATCTCCAAAACCATAAAACCCATGTAGAAACTGAAGGAGGTGTTTGTTACTTGGCCCATTCTTTTCAAAGGCCTCTTTCATTTTTTATAAATTCATTTCCATTACGTCAAAAACCTATTTTGAAAATGATGTCTAAAACAATCAATTTCGGAGCACATAGTGTAGCGGACCTCCATGGTTGATATGGTTGCAAATGGTTATGTGCAAGGTTGAGTGTGTAGATGTGCTTGATATGACCTGGTGATGATGTAGCACCCTCTGTGTGATTCCCTCCATGCTTGCATACCTCCATAATGGTTGTTCTTAGTTTGCGTAGTGACTGTGTGGCTTCGAGCTTTGCGCAACGACCTTCTTCCACATGAATTATGAATTATGATGATGAATTATGAATTTAGAGGGTGTAATGGAATGATGATGAGATGTGAATTGAGGGGTGACATGATGATAAATTGTAAATAATGGGAGTATATGATGGTGGATTATGAATTATGAATGGTGACAAGGGAATGATGACATAGGAATGATGACATAGGAATGTTGACAAGGGAATGATGACATAGGAATGGTGACATGGGAATGGTGACATGGGGATGATGGACACCACTAACAGACCTATAGAACTTTAACTGGCTGTCATGGTTTTGAATTGTGATAAATAAGACCCCCATGAAAAGACCCCTTGGATCCTCAATGACTTCTTTGTCCCTCCATGATTACACATTTCGAAATTATGACTTTATAGCCTTCTCATGGATTCTAGACTTTAGACTTTTACAAAATTCAACTTTAGTTTCAAAAACCCCTTTACAACATGAACCTTTTAAATGGAGGATGATAACCTATGACACCCACAAACCTTTTCACATAGAAACTTTTAGACTATGACACCCAATTATTCATAGGCTAAAATTTATAAGCATACCTCCACAATGGAATAGTAAGATAAGTAAACACTATGATTCCTAGACTATAGGACCCTAACATTGGCCCCAATCGGGATGGAAGCCTCCTAGTGAAGTGCCAAGAACACTGCAGACTAGTATACTAACCATTGGGCAATGGAGTCAAACACTAAAAGACTAAAACTCAACTGACTAATTGATTATAGAGTTGAAAACTTTAAAGGAAATAAGAAATTTAATAACACATCACCAAAGTCTTAGGGCCTTCTCCTCAGGCTTCAAACGTTGATGATGGTTGTCCACATTTGTTGAAGATATATACACATTCATGTGAAATGATCCCTCCAATGTGACCAATTGAGCCAATAATTACTTGATTGCTTTCCACTTTCAATTTGTTCAAACAAAAAGAAAAATCTGAGAGATGACCCAATAACATGAAATTTGAACCCAAATTCAAAATTTCTCCATTTTGGGCAGGTAAATCCACTGACTAATTTCAAGAATATTGTACATTTCTAATTCTCTGATTTTTGCAACAGAAATGAAAAAGAATCCCAAAAATCATGAGTATGTCCTTCTTGTTGATGAACACAAGGAAAAATGGAAGCTATATCTATAACTATTGGTTGTCCATGTTCTATGTAGTCAGCTTTAAGATCATCCTCAAGTGAAATATCAATAATTTGTTTGATAGAATTATTCTCATCATACACAAAAAAGGACTATGAATATTCCTGAAGATGTTCAGATGCAACAACTACCTCATGTATAACATGAATGTCAAAAAATGATCCTTTATGTGGCTCAACAAGCATGTCATCTTGATTTTCAAAAAATTATGAATATGTCAATTCAAGAGATGCATGATCATGAATAGCTTCTGCACTATCCAAGGAGTCTAAAGTAATCTGCTCTTCATTATCCTCTTGTAATTGTGGAGTATAGCTGTCATTTTTTAGCTTACTGCTTTCATGGATAACACCTTCATCTTCATCTAAAGTGAGCTCAATGTTTTGAATTTCAACATTCATAATTTGGTAATACTCTTCTTTGAAAATAGACGGAGGAAATAAAAGGGTTGATAAAATTTTTGATTGTTTATCCTATTCTTTCTCTTGGTGACTTAACATTTAACAAGACTACTACAAATTTTCTTCAAACTCAAAAGACAAATCATAACTTTCTGCATCATGATGTTGATCTATTTCATTTTCAGGCAAGAGAGAAGTTAGCATTTCTTCTTGGTGATGAAAAGGGTTCTTGTGTAAAGCTTCCAGGATTTCTTCATCCATGAACTCTTCATCACCATAAAAAATTTCCAGATTTTGAATGAAATTCTCAACATGGTCGCAACAATTCTCAACCAATGACAAGAAAGGATGAGATTCTTCGTATTTCTCAAAAAATACTAAATGAAAATCCTTGAGTGAATACAAGCTACTAGGTAGCAAACCTTCATACTAGGATCTCACTTTTCCTTGTAGAGTAGCCATGAACATCTTCATGAGACAAGCTTCAAGAAATTGAACCCTCAACTTGCATACATGCATATGAAATTTAACCAAATGCAGAGTAGCATCATCTCCATCCTCATCTTTGAATTTTGGCAAATAAGTTTTCCAATCTACACAAGGTATGCAGTTTGGAAAGCTAGGTATATGAGCACGATTTATAGGGGCATACCTCAAAGCTAAACTCATTTTTGGCCAATAGAACTGCAAGTAAACTCTGATTTTTGGATCATGCTGCCAATGGAGTCTTTGGATCAACTTGAAGCTTGATTAGAGTCGCTAGGTGAATGGTTCAGCCTACATATGTCTGACTCTTGTCCACCATCAACAACTAGACATGAAATTTCAATGATCTTTCCTGGATAAGATGGAACCTTTCATCCCCGACAATGGCGCCATTACGTTAGCACCCTATAATTGAATCTCTAAGCTGAGAAAGGTTTAAAGGGGTAACCACAAACCTCTTTTGGCTAGAAAACTGGCCTTTTCCATCTGGAGGGGGCTCCCTCACTTGAAATAAAGGTCAAATTGTATAAGCAATAATGCTCAAAGACATTTGGTAGAGGCTAGATCTGTAAAGGTAGATAGGATTTAATGAAGATGGTTGATTGACTTGAGAGGAAGGATCACTGAGCATGGATCCATCATTTTGATTTTATATAAAATTATCAGAACTTCTCATGAGACACTTATGAAATAGAGGCATGGCTGATACTATTTCAAATTAGAGCATTTATCATAGCATAGGATGAGTTTTAAAAATAACTTGAAAACACACAGAGATATCAAAACACGTGTAATAGAGCATAAAATGAATTTTGAAACATATATTTCATGATCAAATATTTAGAGGAATACTATAAAGGGGCACATATCTAAAGGTGAATTCCATTATAATTTAGAAAGAAAAGCAGTCATTCAAAGCATCAACATAAATGAATTCTGAAAAACCGTCTTAGAACCAATTTAAAAGTGAAAAATTGAACAAAGACACAATGAATAACATACACATAAGAAAGGTCACAAAAACTTGAAATCCATACCACAAGAATCTCTTGTCAAGTGGCAAATTCACTGCACTTATAATTTTATTTCAACAAAAGAAATACATATACAGGACTTCTCCCCAAATCTGATCCCTCTTCTCATGTTTTGTTCAATTTAAATGCATTTAAGCATAATGGCAAAATCAGAAATTAGATACAATGTATCTTTCATCCGCTAAGAGGATCGAATCATCTCAACTTAGAAACATCAAGTTTTAAAATCCTAAAACTAAGATAAAGCTAACTATAAAACTACATCTTTTTGATAAAAATCAGCCTTATCTTATCTAATTGCCTGATCCCTATCCATTCCTTTCTATCCATATCACCAAAATCATTCTAGAAGGTCCAAAAATAATCAAAACACAATAATAAGCCTGATTGTTATAGTTGTGCAACAGTTGCGCAACAGGGTGAAATAGCCTCCAAGATTAACATAGTTGCAAACCATTCTAAACAAAACTGAGGTAATGTGTGTTTTAAATGGTGTTGTGCTGGTGTATAACCCCTGAGATATCCCCTTTAACCTTTGCCGACCTCCCAATTGACTGCTCACCACTTACACAACACTCACGCAGCAGAATAAAAGAAAAAAAGAAAAAAATATATATATTTATATATTATAATATATATATATATAATATATAATATTATATATATATATATATTATATATATATATAATAATATTACTTAATATATATATATATTATTTATATTCTGAAGTTTTATTAGCAGCTCCTGCTCCAAACTGATTGTAGTGATCAACCAAACATCTCATTCATCCTTATAGAACCTAAACAACTTCCAATCAATTAAAAATCTTTACAATTTCAAATCGAATTTCAAAAACATTTCATAATTCTGTCAGCAAGAAATTATGGATAATAGGTCTCCAAGTGACACATATAATTCACGACCCATGATACATTTGCAACAAGTTATAGAGGTTTTTGTTCTTTGGCCCATTTTCAACAAACAACCTCTTTTAGTTTTGAAATATTCACTTCCTTCTATTAGAAAACATGCTGAAAAACAAACGTTGAAACAGGAGGAAAATGCAAAATTTTATTTTTTGAAAATTAGGCCTCCAACAATGTTGCATATATCCAAAAACATAACACTTGTGTAGAAATTGAAGGAGGTTTTTGTTATTTGGCCCGTTATTTTCAAAAATCTCTTTTTGTTTTTCAAAATTATTTTCCATTTTGTTCGAAACCTATTTTGAAAATGATGTCTAAAAACGTCAATTTTGGAGCACAAAGTGTAACAGACCTCCATGGTTGATATGGTTGCAGATGGTTTTGTGCAAGACTGAGTGTGTAGATGTGGTTGATATTAACTGGTGATGATGTAGAACCCTCTAATTTCTTCCCTCCGTGCTTTTAGACCTCCATAATGGTTGTTCAGTTTGTGCAGCGGTTGCGCAACGACTGTGAGGCTTGGAGCTTTGCGCAGTAGGTGCGCAACGACCTTCTTCCACATGAATTATGATGATGAAATATATATTTAAAGGGTGTAATTTCATGATGATGAGATGTGAATTGAGTTGTGGCATGATGATAAATGGTAAATGAGGCAAGTATATAATGGTGAATGATGAATTATGAATGGCGACAAGGGGATGATGACATAGGAATGTTGACATGGGAATGGTGACTTGGGGATGATGGACACCACTAATAGGCCCATAGAAATTTAATTGATTGTCATGGTTTTGAATTGTGATAAATAAGATCCCCACGAAAAGACCCCTTGACCCCTCAATGACTTTATGTCCCTCCATGATTACGCATTTGGAAATTATGACTTTATAACCTTCTCATGGATTCTAGACTTCAGACTTTTACAAAATTCAAATTTAGTTTCAAAAGCCCCTTCATGACATGAACCTTTTAAATGGAGGATGAAAGCCTATGACACCCACAGACCTTTTCACATAGAAACCTTTAGACTATAACACCCAATGATTCATAGGCTAAAATTTACAAACAAATCTCCATAATAGAATAGTAAGATAAGCAAACACTATGATTCCTAGAATATAGGACCCTAACACTCCTGTTAGGTGTATCCAAGAATATGCCACTCTTCACTATATCCTCCCTATCTAACATGTGCCTCCTTTGAGACCTGCTGCCATTTTCCTTGTTATTCTCCTCCTCCTGCCTATCTCCATGATTGATCCCCATATGTCCTTGCTTCTGCAACTTTGAAAGACCTTGTATAATTACTGCATTAACTTATGCTTGATATTCCTGAGATCTGGCAAGCCTTTCCTGTGCCTCAATCAACTTTTTATTTTCTACTTTGAAACTTCTGATCTCTACCCTTAAACTCCTCAACATGTTTGCTATGTTAGGAGAATACTCTTCTCCTTGCTACTCAATTGACTTTTCCCATTCCATGGAATTCATATCATGCCTATAAGGGGAGTCATGTGAACTGTATTCCACCATTTTTCGCTTCATATTTGGCCTTCTCTTTCCTGAAAACATGCCATGTTAGATAAACCAAATATAAACATAATCAAGATCATATCTCAATGAAGCTTAGGGGAGGTTATCTCGTCTGCATAATCAATCCAGATTAGCATGAGACACACACACACATACACACACATATCAACATCACGCATGATAACACAAAATTTCAATGATAACCACAACCTTCACAATGCATGCATAACCATATGCATTTACCTCTAGGTCTTGTGTTGTAATTTCGCTTTGATACTGCCCTGTAACCCCCCACCCCACATTTACCCACTTTTACAAGCTCTCCAGGGTAAACATGAATTGAGTGCCACTATGACATGAACCGACCTCCAAGTTCTGGTTATGGAAGTTAG
Organism: Pinus taeda; assembly: GCA_000404065.3. Lineage (NCBI taxonomy): Eukaryota > Viridiplantae > Streptophyta > Pinopsida > Pinales > Pinaceae > Pinus > Pinus taeda. The sequence goes on along the minus strand of APFE030020564.1, from coordinate 58,120 downwards.
GCCTACAAACCCAAAACTTACTGATATCCCTCAAGAACTACAAATCACTCAAGGGCTTGAAAACCACCCCAAGTGATAAATCCCTGAGTTGGAACATTTTGTTACTGACTTAACTCCTCAACCACACCCTTGACACACTGTGCATGTGATTATGAGGCTAAAACTACACCCAAAAGCATGCTTCCATGCGGTTATGACCCAAAATCCACAGTTTTGTGCCAGCGGTTATGATATTTGTTCCACTTTTTCAGGCTAGCCTCCAAACCACTACCCATATCTGCCTATAACTTTACATAATCACAACTGAGATGATATCAATGCTAACCAGTCAAAACTTAAGCAAGAATTGGACCTAGACATGCCTAATCCATGATAGATTTTTCGTCACATATGGTAAACATGAAAGCTACAGGTCATGAATCCATATTTAATCATAAACTTTTCAACTTCGCCTAAGAATCACCAAGAAGGTTCTATGCTCTATCAAGCTAGTTGTAACAACACTTATTAACCCATGCATTCATCAACCATTCAATAACTTATAGAATCATAAACAATAATTATAGCTAGAGAACATCGTAGAACCATGCATATAACCTTAATAGAAACCGTGACAAATCAGCCATAAGATCCACATAATAACCAAAACATGTGCTCATTAATCACATTAGGAAAATATCTCATATTAACATATGCAAATCCAACCAAGTCAGGGACTTCCAAATACCACCCACCCATAAATTATGTTGAACCAAATCTTTCTTTAGCCAATCACCCCCGTGCCATATTCCAAGCATGAATGTGGGATCTCATGGGATAAACGAAGACATAACCAACCAGGGACTTCGAAGGTTAAACCACCTCCACCCTCAATCTACTGTGATCTCACCTAAATCGATCACAAGATCAAAAAACCTAACCAATCTTGGATGCCTTATAATTCCTTCGCCATATCGTGAGGAATTTTCCTATCTCCACCCACCTGTCGAGGGCTTCTCGAAGAAAACCATCTCTGCCCCCAACCCTTGGAATTTTCTTGAGACCACCTCACCCAGATCCAAATTCTTCTAGAAATCCAAAGCTCAACCAAGAATGAATCCCATCACACCATGGCTATCGAGGAAATGGAAAGGCAAGGTTGAAACCAATGTCAAACCAGGAAAAACCCATGTCGATGACAACAAATGAACCAAATAAACAAATGCATGTAACATGCATTCACACCTCAACAAGAAACTCACACATGCAACCTGATACCTGCAAAATCGTCATGTTGAAGTTGTTGATCCAAATTTCCCCTTGTGTTCCCTTACTTTCCTTACTTGTTATCTCCTCTTGGAGCTTTGGCTCTCTTTCTGAAACTGATCCAAACCAAAACTGACCAAAAGTTGTGAATTGTTTCTCTGATGCCTTTTAATCATTGATTTCCATTTTATTTCATTTCCTTTTTTTTTTACCTCTAATTTCCATTGCATGCATATTTGTGTCTCTTCATCTTCCTTTTCTCCTATTTTACTTTATTTTCATAATTAAATGCCAATTATTGCTTTGTTGCCTTTGTCAATTTCCATAGCCATTAATAAACCACAAGTGATGCCTATTGTAATAGCCCCAGGTTGATTTTCTATGTAAATAAAATAAGACCAAGGTCATGGAACATGTATTCCAAGCTGAATATTGGGAAAAACACTTTAGTGGGAATCACTTGTAATCAATTGATGGCTATGTAAATGGAAAAGGCATTACCAAAGGCAAAGTGACAATAAATGACATTTATTTATGAAAATAAAGGAAAATAAGAGAAAGGGAAGGTGAAGAGACACATATTTTCATGTAAGGGGAATTAGAGTAAAAATGAAGGGAAATGAAGAAAATATAGGTCCCAATGATAAAAAGGCATAAGAGAATCAATGCACAGCTTTTGGTCATTACAACTTTTGTCATTTCATTTTTGGTTCTCTCATTTCATTCTCTCATACTCTTTCACACTTAGAGAATTCTTGGAGCATGCTTGGAGCACTCTAGTATTCACTTGGATTTGGAGGAAGAAGGAAAAGGAAAGTAGGGAGAACAAGGTAATAGTTGGATCATCAATTATAGCTAGATTTGCTTGTAGGTAATAGGTTGCATGTGTGATTTCCTTGTCAATTTTTGGGTACACGGTATATGCATGTGATTTTATGGTTATGTGTTGTCATTGGCATGGAGATTTGCTTGCATTGACAATGGTTTTAGCCTTGCCTTTCCATTTCCTAAATAACCATGATGTTGTGGGTTTTTCCACTTGTTTTTGCTAATTGGTGCTCACGTTCCTTATGACTCTGGGTTGGAACAAATGCTTTGGAAGCCCTGGAACAACTTGGGTTGAGTTATTAGTTCCTGGAACTCGGTTGGGACAAACACTCTAGAGCCCTTAGTGGGTTGAGTTACTAGTCCCTAGAGACGGGTTGGAACAAACACTCTAGAGCCCTGGAATGTTGTGGGTTGAGTTAATAGTTTTTAGAACCTTGGATAACTTGGGTAAAGACCGATTTGGTTAATGTTAGCGATTTTCGGATTGTAGAGGTGGAATCACTATGCTTGAGGGTTGAGGTGGTTTGGCCCGCTGATGGTTTTGTTTTGGTTTATTCCATGATATCCCACATTCATGCTTAGAATATGGCATGTGGGTAATTAGCTGAGAGAGAGATTTGGTTCAACCCAATCTATGGTTGGGTGGTGTGTGGAAGTCACTGACTTGGTTGGTATTTTCATATATTAATAGGAGTTATTTTCCTACTGTGATTCATGAATACTTGTAATGATTATGTTGGTGATATTATGGCTAAGTTGTCATGGTTTCTATGTTAGTTATTTGTTGGTTGTATGTTGGCTATATGATGTATATTATCTATGGATCTTAACATGTTTTGGAGAATATATGAATGGTTGATGAATGCATGGACTAACAAGTGCTATTGCTACTGGCTAAAGAGGTCTTAAAGCCTTCTTGGTGATTCTCAAGTGAAGACTATCAATTTATGATCATATATGCATTCATGACCTATAGCTTACATGTTTTCCATATGTTTGATGAAATGTTTGTTATGGATTAGGCAATCTAGATCAGGTTTTTTATAGGAGTTTGAATGTTTAGCTTTGTCATCACGTAAATTATGATTCTAGAAAGTTACAGGCAAATTTGGACAGTGGTCTAGAAGTTGGCTTGAAAAGGTGGAATAGATCCCAGGAATGCATGCTCATAACTAAAGGATTTAGGCCATGACCGCATGGAAGGAGGCCTGTGAGTGCAGTTGGAGGCCTATAACCGCACCATGGCCTTGTTATGCATGAAGTTGAGATACTAGGTCAGAGAAGCAGGGCTCCAGATCAAGGATTGGTCATCTGGCTAGTTTTTCAACTCTTGAGTGATCTGTAGTTCCTATAAGATGTTAGTATGTGTTCGGTTTGTAGGCCCCACTTCCTTAACTGGAACTTGGAGGTCGGGCCATGTCATAGTGACGCTCGTCTCATTTTTACTCTAGCGAGCTTGTAAATTTGGGTAAATGTGGAAGGAGGTGTTACAAATTGGTATCTAAACTTCCAAGTTCAAACACTTCAACTAGATGGGCTAGGTGTGATTGTTATGCATGCATGGTGATGGTCATTGTTGCAGTCTTGTTTCGTCATGATGATGTGTGTTTATGATGACGTTGGTATGATGTTGGTATGTTATGATGATTGGTATGTCGATGCCACTATGTATATATTGTGCTAATCTAGATTGAATTGTGCAAAAGAGATAGCCTCCCCTGAACTTCATTGAGGTATGGTTTTGATTATGTTTATATTTGGTTTATCTAACATGACATGCTTGCAGGAAGAAGGATATCAGAGATGACAAGCAAGATGGTGGATCACAGTTCATGTGACTCTCCTTATAGATCAATTGAGAACAAATAGATGAGTACTCTCTTGATATAGCAGATACCTTGATAAGCTTGAAGGCGGAAATCAGAAGTTGCAAGGAAGATAAAGAAAAGATAATTCAATCACAGGTTACGCTTCCCAGAGCTTGGGAAAAACAAGTTGAGGTTAACGCATTGATCCTTTAGATTTTATCATATTTTCAGAGACAGGGAAAACCACAGACCAATTATGGAAAGGAGGAAAGGACAAATGGGGCATATGGTAGCAAGTCTCATGGAGGGAATAGGTCAGACAAGGATGACAAAATCAAAGGTGGCAGATGGTTGGATACACCTAACATGAGTGGTAGTGGTTATGGGTTTTGTTCTAAGTTTGGTTCAGAGAGACATCATGGTCATCATTTCTTTCACCCTTATATGAGGAGTGAGAGGGGGTACTTGTTGGACGAGTTCAAGAAAACCAAGCCTCCTACATTTGATGGAGAGCTGAAGAAACCGGAAGATGCAGAAGGTTGGCTTCTTGGGATGAAGAAGTTCTTTGAGTTGCATGATTATACAAAGAATATGAAATCCAGGATAACTATTTTCAATCTCAAATGGAAAGTAGATATCTGGTGGGAATATGTGAAGTGTGTCAGAGGCATCAAGACAAAGGAGTTGAATTGCCATGAGTTTAAAAGACTCTTTAGAAGAAGTATCTGTCTGAGAGATATTATGACAAAGAAGGCTAAGGAGTTCTATGAGTTGAAGATGGGTTCTATGATAGACAAAGAGTACACTACTAAATTTCTAGATTTGTTGAGGTATGTTCCATATATTAAGGATGAGAAGAAAAGGGTCTAAAGGTTCATAAGTGGATTGATTTTAGAATTTAAAGATCAGATTGAGTATGATGAGCTTCAAGCACTAGAGGAAGTCATTAATAAGCTGAAGCATTATTATGATTACCCTAAGTGCAAGTTTGAGCCAAAGCGATATTGGAAAGGTAATGCCAAGACTAAAGGAAAGTGGGATAAGAAGTGAAGAGGACCTCATATGCAGGTAACAAGGAGAATGCAACACCATACAAGAAGTTCAATGTAGTTGATAGAGGACATGGATCTCATCTAGAGGAGCAGAACAAGGGTGATGGCAGGAAGCCTTTGCAGTGTTGGAATTGTGGTGGAGAGCATCGCAGGAGAGATTTTCCACAACATTAGGGTGGCAGAGCTCAGATTTACAGTGCTCAGGAGACATAAATAGTTGGAGATGTTAGGCAGAGTAATCCTCAAATTTATGGAGCATTGGATAATAGGCAGGTTGATCACCAAGCATCTATTATCATGATGGAAGGTAAGCTTTGTGATCAAGATTGTTTATATTTTGATCGATCCTGGATCTAACTATAGTTATATCAGTCCTGGCTTGGTGGACAAGTGTTGCTTGAATAAAGAAGTGCATACAAAATCTTGGTTGGTGTGGTTGGCTACAAAGACCAAGAGAAGATTTCATCATTGGGTAAGAGATTGTGCATTGAGTTGAATGGTATGTCTACATCAACACATTTGAATGTGCTTCCTTTGGTTTCATACAACATTCTTTTGGGCATGGATTGGTTGTACATTCATAAGACTAAGGTAGATTGCTATGATAAGGCTATTGAGTACTTGATGATGATGGAGAGAGGAGAATTTTGTGGGGTAAGAAGAAGCTACATTAGTGAGAATGGTTACAACCATGCAGGAAAAACATAGTTGCATAAAAGGGTGTGTATTATTTGAAGTGATAAAAGAGAAGAATATTGAGGATGATGAAGTCTTGAAGATGTATCTTGTTTTGTAGCGATTTCAGGATGTGTTTCCTGCAGAGATTTCATAGTTCCCACCTCATAGGAAAGTGTATTTATCTATTGAGTTGGTACTAGGAGCAAAACCATCATCAAAGGCACCTTACAGGATGAGCACTCCAAAGTTGGTGGAATTGAAGTTGCAACTTAAGGAAATTCTTGATAAGGAATACATTAGGCCAAGCATGTCACCTTGGGGTGCACCAATATTGTTTGTGAAGAAGAAGGTTGGTGCTCTAAGGTTAAACATAGATTAAAGGTAGTTGAACAAGGTGACTATCAAGGACAAGTACCATTTGCCGCAGATTCATAATTTGTTTGATCAACTGAAGGGAGCAACAATGTTGTCAAAGATTGATCTGAGATCAAGATATCATCAGGTACACATCAAAGAAGAGGAAATCTATAAGACCACATTCCATCCCAAGTATGGGCATTATGAGTTTGTGGTGGTTCCTTTTGGTCTTAATAATTCTCTAGCTACTTTCATGCATTTGATGAATAGTGTGTTGTGTCCTTATTTGGACAAGTTTATGATAGTATTCGTTGATGATATATTGATATATTCTAAGAATGAGGAAGAGCATGCAGAGCACTTGGAAACAATATCCATATTGCTAAGAGAGCATTAGTTGTATGCTAACTTAGTAAGTGTAGTTTCTTTCAGACTAAAGTTCATTACTTGGGACATGTTGTTTCCAAGGAAGGTATAATAGTGGATCCAAAAAAGATTAGAGCTATCATGGAGTGGCTAGATCCTAGGAACATGGATGAGGTCAAATAATTCATGGGATTAGTAGGTTATTACATGATGTTCATTGGGAACTTATCACAAATTTCCTATCATATTACATCTTTGCAACGAAAAGGAAAGAAGTTTGAATGGACGAAGGAGTGTGCAACTAGTTTTGTGTAGTTGAAGCATTTGCTTACAAATGCTCTACTCGTGAAGATTACAGATCCCGACAAAGAGTTCGTGGTATGTACAAATGCTTATAAGAGGGGACTTGGTGGAGTTCTGATGCAAGAAGGACAGGTGGTATGCTATGAGTCAAGGAAGTTGAATGAGCACGAGTAGAACTATGTGACTCAAGATCTTGAGTTGGCAGTTATTATTCATGCCTTGAAGGTGTGAAGGCATTACCTTCTTGCCAGGTTTATTCTGATGAGTGATCATAGTGGACTGAGGTACTTATTTGACCAGCCTAATCTGAATTCTAGGCAAGCTAGATGGTTCGCTACCCTCAGTGACTTTGATTTCTAGATCAGATACATCAAGGGAAAGGAGAACATGATTGCATATGCTCTTAGTAGGAGAGTGCATGTGAATCATATTGCAATAGTGAGTTCATATGGTATGGATTTACAGGAGTGGACCTTGCAGACAAGACAACATGATGACATGTACCAACAACTGAGGCACATGTTACAACAATAAGGTGAAGGCGATAGGGATGAGGAGTATCATCTTACAATAGATGGCTTGGTCATATTTCAGAAAAAAGATTTATGTGCCAGATGACAATGAGCTCAAGAAGCTTATCTTCATGGAGTTTCATGTCAAGCCATATTTAGGTAACTTAGGATATTAGAAGACATTAAAAATAGTTAGGAAGTTCTATCATTGGTTAAACTTGAATAAAGAGGTGGTTGAGTTTGTTGCGAGATGTTTGGATTGTCAACTAGTAAAAGTAGAGAGTAAGCATCCAAGTGATTTATTGCAGACGATTCCGATTCTAGAGTGGAAATGGGAGGTTATTTCCACAAACTTCATTATAGGTTTGCTGAGGACATCGAAGCAGCATGATTCCATCATGGTTGTGGTTGACAGATTAAGTAAGGTAGCTCACTTCATTGCAGTTAACTCTACAAATTCAGCTAGTGAGGTAGCTTATATCTTCATTAGGGAGATAGTGAGGTTGCATGATGTTCCCAAGAATATCATATTAGATAAAGATGCCAAATTAGCTTCCAGGTTTTTGAAGGAGTTGTTTGCAAGTTTTGGGACAGAGTTAGCTTTTAGTACAACTTATCGTCTACAGATAGATGGAAAGACAAAGAGGGTTAACATGATTCTTGAGGACATGTTGAGGATGTATGTCATGCATAAGTAGAGGAAGTGGGAAGAGTATATTCCACCGGTATAGTTTGCATATAATAATGGGTGTCATGAGTCCTTGAGAATGAGTCTATTTGAGGATATTTATGGGCGGAGTTATAATACTCCTATCAACTGGAGTGATCTAGTGAATAGGGTGTTGATTGGACTAGACATGTTGACAGAGATGGAATATGAAATGCTGGTTATTAAAGTTCGGCATAATAGTTATGCAGATCAACACAGGGCATCCAAGGAGTTTTAGGTTGGGGAGCATGTTTACTTGTGCATCAAGCCCAAGAGGAGCTCCTTGAGGATTGGGTCATGTTCCAAGTTGGAACCTTGGTATTGCAGGCCTTTTGAGATCCTTGAGAAGATTATTCCATTTGCCTACCGACTTGCACTGCCTCCAACTGTGAAAGTCCATGATGTTTTCCATGTTTCATTGCTTAAGAGATATGTATAGGATGTTGATCATGTGATTGACTAGTTTGTATTACAGGTGGAACTAGAGGGAGAATTCTAACTATAACCATAATGCATATTGTAGCGGAAATAACTCATGCTCCGGAACAAAGCAATTGAGCAAGTTAAAGCGTAGTGGAAGCACTGTTGAACCTCAGAATTACCCTCTCCTTGACATTTTTTCTCACCTTTTTCTCTCATTTTCTCATAGGCCTACAGACCCAATCAATGATAAATGCTAGGTTTTGTCTTAGGGAAAACATTAAAATGATCACCATATTATATTTTTATGTTCTTGCTATTTTAATAGTTTTTTGCAAATTAGCTACAGAACACAGCCTATTCTACAGCTAACTGTGGATTTTGTAGCTACTCTAATGGTTTGGCAGGTTCCAAATGTCAAATGAAGAATTGGGCCACATGGGCATTTCTAGAATCATCTCGACATGGATTCTATCCTATTCACTCGGTCCAGATCGACAGAAAAGCAAGCCTAAGGTCATGGTCAAAGATGGAGTCAAAATACGTTATCTAGAAGTAGTAGGACTCTTGATTTTCTCTTTCGTAGCTAATCAAGAGTCTAACAGTTCTGTTGAATATTTAATTCAAATTAGCCACCTGTAGCTGACCAGAAGTTAAATAGTCCTATTACAATTCAAATTAAGCCACTTGTAGCAAGTTTTTCTCATAAACAGTCATGTTAGATTTAATTCGAATTAGCCACCTGTAGCAAGTTTTTCTCATAAATAGTTATGTTATTTTCCTATAAATATCGGTTGCATGGAACCGAGAAGTAGTTAGAAGTTAGAAGGAATTAGGTGTTAAGTTCACGATTTTTGTTGATACTCTATATTCAGACTTAGTTTTGTTCATAATACAAATTTTGTGTTGCCAGTGATCGTTTAAAGTGCATCCTTAACTAGCTAGAATTCCAACCACATCAGTTGCAGAGGGCCCCTACACTGAAGGAGGTTTTTCATTGTTTTTAGTTCAATTTCCATTACTCTGTTTTTAGCAAATCTGTTTTCTAAATTAGGATGATATTTCATTTTAGTTTTTTTAATCAATAGCATAATGATGAATCACAAATGTGCAGCCTTGTTCCTCTAAGATTTTTCGTGGAGAAAAATGACTCTGTTTCCAAATTGAATTAAGATTGAAGTAATAAGAATACACAGTTGCTTAGTTTTCTTAGTGTTTTGTCATTAATTTTCTTATAACAGAATTGTCAATTAGCTGTGTTAATAGATGTTTTCAAAATCCATTTCAAGATGATGATGATCCTAAACTAAATGGTTAAATGTCTAATTCATACAGTGATTGAATTTACTCAGTACATTGTTAGTTTCCTAGGAACTTAGGAACTAAGGTATAATTGATTTCTTACACATCACTTTAAGAAGGTAATGCTTCACATTCGAATGTTGGAGAAAGTAAAAAATATTAGTTGTTTACAGTTAGTTTTACATGCTTTTACCTTTTTTCTTTCAGATCCTCACTTAGTTGCATCATTGATATTCCAAAAATCATTTCAAGGAGATTGATTTAATCATATTCCAAAATTGAATGGTTGAATGTTTAATGAATGCAATTACTGAGTTACCTTCTGCATCAATTTCATTCTTGGTTTTAAGAATTAGATCCATAAATTAGGACTAATGATAAGATGAGTTAGATGCTCTGTTTTTATTAGGTTCTAACTAGCCAACAGTTCTTGGTCCATTTTTAAGAAATTAGATTAACTTAGGAACATTTCCTTTCCTTTAAAATTCATTAGATTCACTTAAATTTTCTCATAGTTTTAGGTTGTACATTCTTAGACATCAAAGAACAGAAACCCCCCAAAAACAACATAAAATACAAAACAACGAAGTAAGAAAAAGGTTAACTAAGCACATATAGTGCACCACACTTCATCGGCTTACAAACTTTGGTTGATAATTTATGCAAGCAATTTAGGACACTAAATTGACTAAACATTTTGGCGTTGTTGCCAGGGAAGTGTAATTAGGTAACTTCATCTCTTACATCCAAAAAAAAATGATACGAGTAGAGAAAGAGACTCTAGGGGTAGATTCATAGCTAGAAGCAGGAGTTTAATTCCTACAACACCACTTAGTCGACCAAGACTAAGAAGAGATACACCTCCATCTCAAACTCATATTCCTAGGCATAGACCTCCTAAAGTTCTAAGGTCAGAAATCCAATCAAGAGGATCTCCTACTTCATCCACTGAGGTAGTCCTAGAGGAAGAAAATTTTAGATCTCCAACAGAAGGAGTAGCCTTTTTCACATCTATAGGGGAACATATTTTAGTTGAAGAATTAAGAATACCTAGTGGAGAGGGAGAAGTAGAACCTTTCTTCCACATATCATTGATAGAGGAACCAGAGGAAGAGAAATTAACCTTGCAGGTTGAATCTTATATTAACTCTGAAGAAACTATAATGGCAGGAAGAGAAGAAGAAGGAGAGGATGGAGAATTTTCACTATTTGGAGGAGGAGGAGATAAAGGAAGAGGTAGAGGAAATAATGGAGAAGGTAGAGGAAATAGGGAAGTTGATAATTCTTTTGGATTCCCTATAGTTGATGAAGAAACAAATGCCACAATGAAAAATATCTCACCTTCTGTCCTCCCAAATTTTCATGGATTAAAAAGTGAAGATCCTGAAACCTTTTTATTTGAATTTCAAGTCTTGTGCAGAACTTATGATTATTTACAAGACTCTCAAAAACTGAAATTGTTTCCTTCAACATTGAAAGGAGCTACTTTAAAATGGTTCATGGGATTGGTCACTCAGTCTATTAGAACATGGAATGACATGATGAAAGTGTTTTTGGACAAGTATTTGGATTATTGCATGCTGGTGGCCTAGTTGCAGGCAATATGGAAAGCCTCCCAAAACTGGCTACAATCTCTTCAATATCTGGTCAAATTTCTCCTTCATTCTCTATTGACATATCAGTGATCTATAGGCACATCGGTTTTTCTCCAGAATCAGTCCAACCTTTGTTATTGGCGCTATTTTTATTACACAGAGTCCCTTATCCTCTACCAGGGCTGTAATTCCAAAGGAATTACCCAAAAACACTAGTGGTGCTTTAAAACTGAGGAAACAATGTTTCCGATGCGAAATACACAATTGGCGGGATTTTGTTCCAATGGAACAAAATACACTATCGACGCTTAAACACCACTGTCATGACCCTTAAACAATCTTAGTGTTAATTCCAAAGGAATTACACTATCGGGCGATAATATTCAATGTCTTGCCTTACATGCAATATACACTATCGACAGTTTATAATCGGGCTTTCAACCACTCTTACCTCCGATGTGATAACACGTGCTCTTGGAAATCACTATTGGCAATTCTGAAAGACCACACAATAGACTCCTCCCACTTCAACTGCGCGATGTGACAGTCCTTGCGGACCTGAAACTTATCAACCCAGTTATGTAATATATCAGTTCCGGAATGTCGGGGTTTCGGACTTCAGCGGCTCCAAGGGACCTTCCCACTCTACTTGCGATTCTCCGATGCGACAATGGTTCGGACTCGATACGGGTGTGAACCAAATTCAATAGAATTTCAGATCCAGAACTTTGCTCCAGCTAAGTGATTTCCACAATTTCTCTGTGTGAAACAGAGTTTGACTGCAAACTCTATTAAATGACTCAAGGAGCCTGCAATCGCCGATATGAAGGAAAACTACCCAACAGGTCCATGCTTAAGTGTTCATAGGAAAACAACAATTGAATCACCATTAATAAATCTGGAAAACAACATAATTAGAACTGATACATGCATAAAATATCAGTGAACAGAGAGTCATTAATTCAGATGAACAGAGAGAGATTTTCCTCAAATGATAATGCTTCCAGGCTCTGAACGTCCTCTGAGAGTCCCTTGTTTCTTATTTATAATTAATAGATAAAGCCTTCTCGGCCATTATCCTTTACAAAAGCATGCTTTTACATAGAGTGATTTAAAGCGTAAAGCCTTGTTACAGTTATCCATAAGCAATGATTTTAGCATGATTTATTCTTAATTCTATTCTTATCCTAAACTAGGAAAGCATGGAAATTGCTGGCTAAAGGACCCCACTCCCTTGCCTGTAGATTTTTTTGGATTTTTGGAATATATTTGAAGACTTTTCCCTCTAAGTCACATGCTCCTGCATCAACCTCCCGAGGACAAAAATTCTTCAATGGCTCCTGTCCATGAGTTCAAGAGGATCTCCTACTTCATCCACTGAGGTAGTCCTAGAGGAAGAAAATCTTAGATCTCCAACAGAAGGAGTAGCCTTTTTCACATCTACAGGGGAACATATTTTAGTTGAAGAATTAAGAATACCTAGTGGAGAGGGAGAAGTAGAACCTTTCTTCCACATATCATTGATAGAGGAACCAGAGGAAGAGAAATTAACCTTGCAGGTTGAATCTTATATTAACTCTGAAGAAACTATAATGGCAGGAAGAGAAGAAGAAGGAGAGGATGGATAATTTTCACTATTTGGAGGAGGAGGAGATAAAGGAAGAGGTAGAGGAAATAATGGAGAAGGTAGAGGAAATAGGGAAGTTGATAATTCTTTTGGATTCCCTATAGTTGATGAAGAAACAAATGCCACAATGAAAAATATCTCACCTTCTGTCCTCCCAAATTTTCATGGATTAAAAAGTGAAGATCCTGAAACCTTTTTATTTGAATTTCAAGTCTTGTGCAGAACTTATGATTATTTACAAGACTCTCAAAAACTGAAATTGTTTCCTTCAACATTGAAAGGAGCTACTTTAAAATGGTTCATGGGATTGGTCACTCAGTCTATTAGAACATGGAATGACATGATGAAAGTGTTTTTGGACAAGTATTTGGATTATTGCATGCTGGTGGCCTGGTTGCAGGCAATATGGAAAGCCTCCCAAAACTGGCTACAATCTCTTCAATATCTGGTCGAATTTCTCCTTCATTCTCTATTAACATATCAGTGATCTATAGGCACATCGGTTTTTCTCCAGAATCAGTCCAACCTTTGTTATTGGCGCTATTTTTATTACACAGAGTCCCTTATCCTCTACCAGGGCTGTAATTCCAAAGGAATTACCCAAAAACACTAGTGGTGCTTTAAAACTGAGGAAACAATGTTTCCGATGTGAAATACACAATTGGCGGGATTTTGTTCCAATGGAACAAAATACACTATCGACGCTTAAACACCACTGTCATGACCCTTAAACAATCTTAGTGTTAATTCCAAAGGAATTACACTATCGGGCGATAATATTCAATGTCTTGCCTTACATGCAATATACACTATCAACGGTTTATAATCGGGCTTTCAACCACTCTTACCTCCGATGTGATAACACGTGCTCTTGGCAATCACTATTGGCAATTCTGAAAGACCACACAATAGACTCCTCCCACTTCAACTGCGCGATGTGACAGTCCTTGCGGACCTGAAACTTATCAACCCAGTTATGTAATATATCAGTTCCGGAAAGTCGGGGTTTCGGACTTCAGTGGCTCCAAGGGACCTTCCCACTCTACTTGCGATTCTCCGATGCGACAATGGTTCGGACTCGATACGGGTGTGAACCAAATTCAATAGAATTTCAGATCCAGAACTTTGCTCCGGCTAAGTGATTTCCACAATTTCTTTGTGTGAAACAGAGTTTGACTGCAAACTCTATTAAACGACTCAAGGAGCCTGCAATCGCCGATATGAAGGAAAACTACCCAACAGGTCCATGCTTAAGTGTTCATAGGAAAACAACAATTGAATCACCATTAATAAATGTGGAAAACAACATAATTAGAACTGATACATGCATAAAATATCAGTGAACAGAGAGTCATTAATTCAGATGAACAGAGAGAGATTTTCCTCAAATGATAATGCTTCCAGGCTCTGAATGTCCTCTGAGAGTCCCTTGTTTCTTATTTATAATTAATAGATAAAGCCTTCTCGGCCATTATCCTTTACAAAAGCATGCTTTTACATAGAGTGATTTAAAGCGTAAAGCTTTGTTACAGTTATCCATAAGCAATGATTTTAGCATGATTTATTCTTAATTCTATTCTTATCCTAAACTAGGAAAGCATGGAAATTGCTGGCTAAAGGACCCCACTCCCTTGCCTGTAGATTTTTTTGGATTTTTGGAATATATTTGAAGACTTTGCCCTCTAAGTCACATGCTCCTGCATCAACCTCCTGAGGACAAAAATTCTTCAATGGCTCCTGTCCATGAGTTCAACTACAGAACTGCCCAGTTTCTGTAGCATGTCTTCTGTAACCCAAGTAGCTTCAGCGGTCGGCTGTTCCTTCCATTTTACTAAATACTAGAAGTACTCTCGTCCCCTTGTCTTCTTAAACACCTTCTTGTCCAGAATTCTTTTTGGTTGCAAATTCTTTGTTGTGGGTAATTGTTTTACCCAATCAATCTCTTGGGTATCTTGATCTTGTGCTGTATCATCTGCAGTTCCACTCTCATACTTGTACAGGTTTGCAACATTAAAAATTGGTGATATCCCAACATCAGGGGGTAACTCAATCTTGTAGGCATTTGCAGAAAACTCTCTTAACACTCTACATGGCCCAATTTTCTTGAACTTCAATTTGTTATACTCCCTCTTTGGAAATTTCTCCTTTCTGAGATGTGCTAAGACCAGATCTCCAAATTCAAATTTCACCCCTCTTCTCCTCATATCTACTCTGGTTTTATACTTAATGTTGTCGTCTTGTAGCTGCTGTTTTACTTGTTCATGTATTGCTTGCATTTCTGAAGCAAAATCTTCACCCTCTGCACTTCTCATCTCTTCTTTTCTCAAGTTTCTCAACTCAGATATTCCTCTTAGATGCATTCCATAAAAAACATGGAATGGACTCCGTCCTGTACACCTGTTAGGTGAGTCATTATATGCATACTCAGCTTGTGCTAACACTTGATCCCATTGCTTTGGATGTTCTGTAGTAAGGCTCCTTAAAAGATTGCCTAAAATTATGTTCACCACTTCAGTCTGTCCATCAGTTTGTGGATGATAGGCACAACTGAAGCTTAATTTAGTTCCCAGCTTCTTCCATATTGTCCTCCAGAAATGTCCAACAAATTTGGAATCCCTGTCTGAGACAATACTTTTGGGCAATCCATGCAATCTTACAACCTCCTTAAAAAACAAGTTAGTAATGTGAGAAGCATCACTAGTTTTATAACGTGGAATAAAGTAAGCCATTTTTGAAAATCTGTCTGCTACAACAAAAATTGAATCATTACCTCTTTGAGTCTTTGGTAAGCCCAAAACAAAATCCATACTTACCATATCCCAAGGCCTATCTGGAATTGGTAATGGGATATACAAACCTGTGTTTTGGCTCCTTCCCTTTGCATATTGGCAGACTTTGCAAGTTCTCACATACTTCTCCACTTCAGATTTCATTTTCGGCCAGCAATAAAATTTGCTTAACTGTTGATGAGGCTTCTCTATGCCAAAATGTCCTGCAAGTCCTCCACTATGTTTCTCTTTGATTAAATTCTCTCTCATTGAACAACTTGGTATGCACAACTGATTTTTCTTAAATAACAATCCATCTTGTAGGAAGTAATCCAACCATCTACTCCTATCCATCAAAACAAGATTTTTACAAGCCTTAAATGCCTCTTTAAAATCTGAATCGGTCTCATACAATTCCTTAAGAAAATCAAAACCCAACACTTGGATTTGACTCTCTTGAAACAATACATTTCTCCTACTTAAGGCATCTGCAACTTTATTCGATTGGCCATTTATATGTTTCAAAACAAAATGGAAACCTTGGAGGTACTCTACCCATTTAACATGTTTCTGGCTGAGCTTTGGCTGCTGCATTATAAACTGTAGTGCATGGTTATCTGAGTAAAGAATAAATTCTTTTGACATTAAATAATGCCTCCATTTCTTCAATGACTGCACAACTGCGTAGAACTCCTCATCATAAGAAGAATACTTCCTTTTTGAGTCATTCAACTTTTCACTAAAATAGGCTATTGGCTTATCTTCTTGGCTTAAAACACCTCCAATTGCTTCTCCGCTGGCATCACACTTCACTTGAAAAGTTTGTTAAAATCAGGCAGAACCAAAATAGGCTTTTCAGTGATTTTCTTCTTTAACAACTGAAAATTCTTCTCTGCTTCAGTTGTCCATCTAAATGGTTGGTTATCCTTCTTTATGGTCTCAATAATATGTGCATTAATCTTACTAAAATTCTTGATGAAGTTTCTATAAAAGCTAGCAAGACCATGAAAACTCCTTACCTCAAAAACGCTCTTGGGTGAAGGCCATTCCATGATTGCCTTGATCTTTTCTGGATCCATCTTCAGCTCTTCAGCAGAAATAACAAAACCCAAGTACACTAGCTCTTCTTCCATGAATGAACACTTCTTCAAATTCAACAGTAATTTTTCTTGCTGCAGCCTTTGTAAGACATAATTCAAATGCCTCATATGCTCCTCCTTAGACCTACTATAAACTAATTTATCATCCAGATATACTATTACAAACTTACCAATGAACTCTTTAAGAACTTCATTCATGAGCCTCATAAATGTACTTGGTGCATTTGACAACCCAAAAGGCATTACTCTCCATTC
This sequence comes from Pinus taeda, assembly GCA_000404065.3. Classification (NCBI taxonomy): domain Eukaryota; kingdom Viridiplantae; phylum Streptophyta; class Pinopsida; order Pinales; family Pinaceae; genus Pinus; species Pinus taeda. The sequence goes on along the minus strand of APFE030020564.1, from coordinate 41,195 downwards.
ATACAGTCCCTCATTTGTCTTAAAAGTGGTTTTCCATTCATCCTTCTCTTATTCTTATCCGATGATACCCACCTTTAAGATCTAGTTTTGAAAAATACTTTGCTCCACTCAAGCAATCCATTAAATATTCAATTCTAGGCAAAGGAAATCTGTACCTGATTGTGATTTTATTGATGGCTCTTGAATCTATACGCATCTCCAGCCTCCATCTTTCTTTGGACTCAGCCTTGTCGACACTACACAAGGACTCAAGCTTTCTCTGATCAGCCCTTTGTCAAGCAATTCTTGCACCTGCTTTCTAACCTCTTCATTTTCTATAGGATTCATTCTATAAGCTACTTTGTTAGGTAGGCTTGCTCCAGGAATCAAATCTATATGATGGCTGATTCTTCTAATGGGTGGTATTTCATTAGGCAAATCATCAACAATAATATCACAATATTTCTCCAACATTTCTTGAATTTCAATGGGTAAATCATAAACTTGAGTAGAAGTCATTATTACCTTGGGCTTGCAAATTATAGCAAAATTTACCTCATTTTCTTCAATATGCTTCAAATATTCCTTTCCTCCAAGTAAAAGAGTTTTTAGATTAGTCTTCTTTCTTGGTACATCTTCTTCTTGCAGAGGCAGCAACGATGATTGACACCATCCTTTCCAAACTTGTAGGTGTTTCTTTTCCCATCATGCATGGCTCCTCTGTCATATTGCCAAGGTCTTCCAAGCAATATGTGACACACATCCATTGGCATCACATCACAAACAATTTTATCTTTATACTTGCCCACCTGAAATTCCACTTCACATTGTTCATTCACCAACAGTTGATGTCCTTTTTGCAACCATGACACCTTGTAAGGTGTTGGATGTTTCATTTTTTTCAGCTTCAATTTCTCCACCACTTCCGTAGAGACCAAATTATCAGTGCTGCCACTATCAATGATCATCTGGCAACATTTCCCTTGTACTTTACACACTATCCTGAATAAAGTCTTGCTTTGTGATGGTTCAGCCATTTCCTTTGTTGGCTTGAGCAAAACTTTATTTACTACCAAAGATTCTCCTCTCTCTGGTATATTTTCTCCTTCTGCTATTGTTGTTGCTGGTGCTTCTCCCTCAGCTTGAGCAACAGTGGCATTCCTCTGATTTGTTTCTGCATTCTCTGGGCACTCAAAAGCTCTGTGTCCCAACTTGTTACATTTGTAACATCTTATTTCTCTTCCTCTTCCTCTGCCTCCTCTTCCTCTAGAAAAAATCCCTCTGCCTCTTGCATCACCTCCTGTGGGTGCATATTGGGTTGAGCTACTACTAGCTCCATCTTTAGGTGTTGTAGATCTTCCTCTACCACCTTGACTTCCCCTTCCTCAGAAAGTACCTCTCCCTCTGGCTGACTGCTTCCTCATGAGTTTTTCTTCAGCTTTCAGTGCTATTTGATAAGCTTCTTCTACTGTTTTAGGAGACAACAGACTTATCTCATCTTGAATGTCCATCCTGAGACCATTCATATATCTAGCCACCTTCTCATCTGTATCCTGGGCTTCCCTAGCTCTTATGCTTACCTTATAGAATTCCTCTATGTATTCTTTCATTGTCAAAGATCTCTGTCTAAGATTTTACATTTGTCTAAACAAGGTTTGCTGATAATTACTTGGCAGAAACTTACCTCTTAACTTTGCTACCATCTTGCTCCAATTCTCGATTGGTTGTTTGTCAAGTCTCTTATTTTCTGCCTGCACACCATCCCACCAAAGCGCTGCATGGTCTCTTAACTTGGTGACAACAAACTTGACTTTCTTCTCATCTTCTGTTTCTTCATAACCGAAGAATTTCTCCATGCCATTAATCCAGTCTATTAATTCTTCTGGATTCAATCCTCCTTCATATATTGGAACATCGATCTTTGGCCTGGCCGTGGATCTCAAAACTGACTGAAAGAACCTCATCTCAGGATTAACTGCTACAACTTCCTCCTCTACAACTTCAATCTCAGGTTCACTAACATCTCCATCATCCAGATTCCTGCCTGTTGTTAAAGCATCCAATCTAGCTTGCATTTGTTGCACAACTTCCATTACTTTAGCGTTTGCAACAGGTCGTCCTCTTCCACCATGTCCTTGTCCTCTTCCAAATCTGAAAGCCATAGTAACCTTCCTTCTCCTGCTTCTGAGATTCAATCCAATGTCAGATGGATGCTCTGATACCACTAATGGTGGCCTGGTTGCAAGTAATATGGAAAGCCTCTCAAAACTGGCTACAATCTCTTCAATATCTGGTCCAATTTCTCCTTCATGCTCTATTGACGTATCAGTCATCTATAGGCACATGGGTTTTTCTCTAGAATCAGTCCAACCTTTGTTATCGGAGCTATTTTTATTACACAGAGTCCCTTATCCTCTATCGGGGCTGTAATTCCAAAGGAATTACCCAAAAACACTAGCGACGCTTTAAAACTGAGGAAACAACGTTTCCCATGCGAAAATATTAGTGTTAATTCCAAAGGAATTACGCTATTGGGCAGTAATATTCAAAGTCCCGCCTTACATGCAATATACACTATCGACGGTTTATAATCGGGCTTTCAACCACTCTTACCTCCGATGCGATAACATGTGCTCTCAACAATTGCTATCGGCAATTCTGAAAGACCACACAATAGACTCCTCCCACTTCCACTGCGTGATGCGACAGTCCTTGTGGACCTGAAACTTATCAACCCAGTTATGTATTATTTTGGTTCCAGATCGTTGGGGTTTCGAACTTCGACAGCTCCAAGGGACCTTCCCACTCCACTTGCAATTCTCCGATGTGACAATGGTTTGGACCCAATACGGGTGTGAACCAAATTCAATAGAATTTTAGATCCAGAACTCTGCTCCGGCTAAGTGCTTTCCACAATTTCTCTGTGTGAAACAGAGTTTGACTGCAAACTCTATAAAACGACTCAAGGAGCCTACAATTGCCGATATGAAGGAAAACTGCCCAACAGGTCTACGCTTAAGTGTTCATAGGAAAACGATAATTGAATCACCATTAATAAATGTGGAAAGCAACAGAATCAGAACTGATACATGCATAAAATATCAATCAACAAAGAGTCATTAATTCCGATGAACAAAGAGAGATTTTCCTCAAATGATGATGCTTCCAGGGTCTGAACTTCCTCTGAGAGTCCCATTGTTTCTTATTTATAATTAATAGATAAAGCCTTCTCGGCCATTATCCTTTACAAAAGCATGCTTTTACATAGAGTGATTTAAAGCATAAAGATTTGTTACAACTATCCATAAGCAATGATTTTAGCATGATTTATTCTTAATTCAATTCTTATCCTAAACTAAGAAAGCATGGAAATTGCTGGCTAAAGGACCCCATTCCCTTGCCTGTAGATTTTTTTGGATTTTTGGAATATATTTGAAGACTTTTCCCTCTAAGTCACATGCTCCGGCATCACATGCCTATCAATCACAAAGATGAAGTGTTCAAAATGACGCAAAGAGAGGATAAAAATTTGGAGGATTTAATTGAAAGATTCAACTATAGCTTAAAAAGAGCAAAAATGGATAACTTAGATCAAGATACTTTAAAAGATCTTTTATTAAAAGCCATTAGAGATCAGTGGATAGACATCCTTAACATGATGGAGAAGGGAGATATCTCTCAACTCCCATTAAGTGACATTGGAGAATTATGTGTTCATCTCTCAAGAGGAAAGTCCAAAACTGGGAAAGGTCCAAGAGATCCTTCTCTTGTTAGAGTGAATAAATCTGCAACTGGATCAGTGAGTAGGGCAGAAATTGGAAACATGCTTAATGAATTTAAAATAGATATTTTAGGGAGCCTTAGCGAATAGATAGACACCCTTAAGTTACAAAACAAGCAGAAAGCCGAGACTGATGCTTTAGCTATTTTCTGTCCCAAATGCAGAAAGAAGCATGCTTTAAGAGAATGCCCTTTGGATGCAAAAATCATAGAGACTTGTGTGATTTGTTCAGAAAACCATGAGACCAAAATTTGTCCTTCAATTCCTGGTCTTAAGGCTGTTTTGTCTCTAGAAGACCTTGGCAAGGGCAACAAAACTAGGGTTTTAACAACCAAATGTATATTCACCCCCCACCAAATTGGAATTCTTGGCAGCAACCTTGGCCTCAATCTCAATCTCAATCTCAACCTTGGGCTCAAGGAATGCAAAATCCCTATGGAAGATTCTCCCCATACTATCAATATCCTCCATCATATCCAAACTATCCTCCCCAACAAATTCCTCAACAAAATCAACAGCCCCAACTTCAAAAACAAAATCCTCAACTTTCACTGCCATTCCCACAGAGACCAAATCAGTTACCTGCCCAAACATTACCAAACCTCAACAATAAAAATCCTCATAATACCTATATGATGGAAGGACAACAATTTCCAACTTATATGATCACTCATTTAAATTTCAATGATGTCCAACTGAGATCTGGTAGGATATTAGAAAAGAAAAAGCCTTATGTAGTTATTCAAGAATAAGACAATTCTGAGGAAGATTCTCTATAGCCAAATAAAAGTTTTGAAGGAACATCTCTTCAAAACTAGAATACTGAAAATGAGAAACAGAAAGAACCAATAAATTCAACTCCTATCATAGAGCAACCACCAATATCCACTTCTACACCTCCTTTTCCTCAAAGATTACAAATTGATAGAGGGGTAGAAAAACATACCATGTTGCCTAATTATGATTTTATAGATGAATTGAAAAATGTCTGTATCAAAATCCCTTTGTTACAAGCCATTAAAGAGATTCCAATTCTAGCCAAAACAATAAAGGAATTAAGCATGAAGAAACCAGGAAGAAAAACAAAAGAAGTAAAAAGAATTCAGCTGGCAAGAAAAATAGCAGACATAATGATGGGAAAAATTGCCATACAAAAATATGTAGATCCAGGAAGTCCAGTTGTAAAAACATATATCAATGGAGTTGAAATTTGAATGCATTAATTGATTTAGGAGCAACAATAAAAATCATGAGCAAACAAACCATGGAACACCTCAAACTTCCTAATCTTCTTTATACATCTACATTACTGCGATTGGTAGATAGATTTGTAATCAAACTAGATGGTGTGTTAGAAGATATTTCAATGTCCTTAGACTCTTAGGAGTACCCTGTTGATTTTATGGTCTTAACCCCAAATAACAATCTAGGAGGACATCCACTTATATTAGGAAGACCTTGGCTATCTACAGTTGATGCTTTCATTAGATGTAGATCTGGTGATATGCATATCTCTGATGGTAATTCAACTAAGAAATTCACTCTATATCCTCCAACAAGAACAATCAAAGAGATAGATGAGAAATAATGGATTGATGATGAAAATGATATTCAACCTCTCTTTACTATTTCAACCATTAGTGAAGATAGTCAAATCTTAAATATAATGGAAAATTTTGAATCATCTTCAGAATATGAACATGATCAATTTCAAGAAAAATCCAATATTGAATTTTTGTCATCTAGGCAGATGTCTCTTTATTCTATGGAATAATTTGGTAGTTCTACAGTTGAAATCTTTCCAGGAAAAACATTGAACATAAACAATAACTTGGAAAAATTACAACAGGAAAAGCTAATCAAAACATTACAACAACATTCTTCTGCATATGCATGGGAATACACTGACATGAAAGGAATTAGTCCTAAGACTTGTATATATCACATCTACATTGAGGAAAATTGTAAACCTATCAGACAACGTCAAAGAAGGATGAATCCAAATCTTAGGGAAATTGCGAAAGAGGAGTTGCAAAAATTGCTGAATGTAAAATTCATTTACCCAATTTCAAACAACCAATGGGTTTCTCCTCTAGTGATTGTGCCTAAAAAGAATGGTAAATGGAGGGTATGTATTGATTATTGAGAATTGAATAAAGCTACCCTAAAAGATCATTTTCCTTTGCCCTTTATAGATCAAGTGTTAGATACATTAGCAGGTAAGAATTATTTCTCATTTTTGGATGGTTTTAGTGGTTACAATTAGATTCAAGTAGCACCTGAAGATGAAAATAAAACCACATTCACTTTCCCATGGGGAACTTATGCCTACCAAGTACTCCCTTTTGGATTGTGCAATGCACTTGCAACATTCCAAAGAGCAGTACCAGGAATTTTTTTTGATCTAATACATGATTGTGTAGAGGTGTATATGGATGACTTTATAGTTTATGGGAATACATTTGAAGAAGCTTTAGAAAATTTCGAAAAAGTTCTTAAAAGATATAAGGAAGCAAACCTTTCATTAAGCCATGAAAAATGTTTTCTGATGTTTACAGAAGGGATTGTTTTAGGACATCACATTTCAAGAGATGGAATTAAGATTGATAAATCTAAAGTTGAAGTCATCTCTAAATTATCAATTCCAAGTTGTCAAAAGGATGTTAGAAATTTTCTAGGATTCACAGGATACTATAGAAGGTTTATAGAAAATTTCACTAAACTAGCATCCCCAATCTTCAAATTACTCACCAAAGATTGTGAATTCATTTGGAATCCTGATTGCCAGTTGGCATTTGAGACTTTAAAAGCAAAATTTTTTGAAGCACCCATCTTAAGAGGTCCAAATTGGAAACTACCTTTTCACATTTCAACAGATGCTTCAGATACAGCTCTGGGAGTTGTATTAGGACAAAAAGATTTGATCCCCTATGCCATCTATTACACAAGCAAGAATTTGACTCCCACTGAGTTAAATTACATTGTAACTAAAAAGGAATTCTTAGTTCTTGTTCATGCTATCAACAAGTTCAGACGTTACATAACAGGCTATGAAACTTTTGTTCATACAGATCACTTTGCAATTAGGTACTTAATGAATAAACCCATTACTAATGGCAGAGTTACAAGAGGGTTATTACTCCTGCAAGAATTCGACATCACTGTTCTAGATAGACTTGGAAAATAAAACACAGTTGCTGATTTCTTGTCTAGAATTGAAAATATCAAAGATAACACTCCAGTTGAAGATAAATTTCCTGATGAATATCTTTTTGCAGTAACTACTCAGATCCCTTGGTTTGCAGATATTGCCAATTACTTAGTCACAGGGAAATTATCTTCACATTTGTTTCCTAAGGAGAAAAGAAAAATCATTCAAATAAGTGCAAGTTACTCATGGATTACTAATGAATTGTATAAAACAAGTCCAAATCTCATGATCAGAAGATGTGTTCGAGAAGATGAAATGCTTAAAACTTTTAAGGCATGTCATGATGAACCTTGTGGTGGACACTTTACTGACAAGAGGACAACCTATAAAATCCTTCATTTAGGATATTATTGGCCCTCCATCTTCAGAGATGCCAAAGAATATGTCAAAAGGTGTGATAGCTGCCAAAAGGTAGGCAAACCTGCTCCTTCGGATGAAATGCCACTACAAACTTAGGTACTCATTGAACCTTTTGAAAAATGGGCCTTGGATTTTGTTGGACCAATTAATCCTCCATCTAAACAAAAGAAGTATATTTTGGTATGCACCGATTATGTCACCAAATGGGTAGAGGCTAAAGCATTACCTTTTGCTAATGAAAAATCTGTAATTAATTTTCTTCTTGAGGACATCTTCACTCGTTTTGGTGTTCTAAGAGAAATTGTGACAGATCAATGATCTCGATTTACATCCAAAATGGTGGAAAGACTTGTGGAAGAATACAAGATCAAACATAGAAAGTCTACTCCTTACCATCCACAAGAAAATGATCAAGTTGAATCTAACAATAAGGTGATTGAAGGAATTCTCACTAAGACTGTACATCTACACAGAAGAGATTGGGCAGAAAGGCTTCCTGAAGCCTTACGGGCTTACAAAACTACATGGAGGAACACAACAAGACATACTCCCTATGAGCTTCTTTATGGGAAACAAGTCCTATTCCTTATAGAGTTTCAAATCAGAACCTTCAAGATGGCAATCCAATTGGGATTGGATTTACCAGAAGCACAGAAACATAGATTGGAGCAACTCAATGAGCTTGATGAAATCAGGCAAGATGCAGTTCAAAGAACCAGTTTAGTCCAGCAACAAAGGGCTAAATGGCATGATAAGTATATCAAGGAGAAGAAGTTTCAAGCAGGGGACTCAACACTTTTGTTCGATTCAAAATTCAAAGATTTTCAAGGAAAGTTTCAGACTCATTAGCTTGGGCCATATGAGATTGAAGAAGTCTTTAATAATGGAGTAGTGAGAATAAGGACAATAGATGAAAGAAAGGTACCTTTTCTTGTGAGTGGTAATTGGTTGAAGATATATCATAAGTCAATTTCAAGAGAGGATTTTGTCAAAATTTTCCAAGATAACACTGAAATGAAGTTGGTGAAGAGGAATTCTTCTTCTCCACTAACTTGGTTTTTCCTTGTATATATATATATATCTATAAAATAAAAATAAAAACATAAAAAATAAAATAAAATGTATAAGTATGAAAACCAATTGTTCATTAGCATACTTATACAGGAAATACAGGGTGAAAATAAGAGATTTTTGACATCCTATATTTTCCATTTTCTTTCTGTAATAAGTAGTGACATAAAAGTTACATTCATTTGCAGTTCCTAATCTACAAATTCATTTCATTTCATTCCATCTCACCCCATTTTTATTGTTCAGTTTCATTCCATCTCACTTCACTTTCATTCCCTTTCACTCTCATATTCAATTTCCATTTCATTTCACATTCATGTTCCATAGCCATACTTCATTTTTATCATGTTCTGTAGCTAATTCCATTATGCAGCTAATTTGATTCTGCAACCATATCTCATTCAGCAGTTCTGACATAATTATACAGCTTCCAAACAAATGATGATTGCAGGGAATTGATGGAATCTTGTTTTTGAATACTAATATGCTAAAAGGGTATCTGTGGATCAACATCAAAGAAAACAACAAACGAAAAGGTTAAGTTCTAAAAGGTAAAGTGCAAAAATTTATTTTAAAATAGGAAGGTTAAAACATAAAGCATATATAATATGGATATTCATATGTTTCCTTGATGAATCATCATTTGATTTGATTGCAATCTCCATCATACAACATATCTACCACATCCTCCATATTTTCTTACATAACGGTCCATAATTAACTCCTTTGTTGTTATTAACGGTCATGACTACGACGTGACATACATGTCCACATTTTTCCGAAACCCCTACCATCTACTTATTTCATACAAACTCGTAGTTCCTTTCACCATATTCCTAGTCAATTCATTGCATAAAACCAGCAAGGGTAATTTTGAAGGTTGAGAACTCTGCGTAGTAGAAGGCATAGGGCTAATTGTCAGATCAGAACCGGTAGGAGAAAAGTACATGGAAGCATACCCACAACTCAAAGAAATGTTGGAAAAAGCTGGATGGCTTAAATTCATCGAGAAATTTGATGGTTTTTATAAGGAGATTACAAAATCCTTTGCTCGATCTTTTGATGACACAGAGGTAGAAATTGGAGATATTAAATTTGCAGTGACTGCGTCATTCATAACCGAGGCTACAAAAATTCCAAGGCATGGTTAAAGATGGTTCAAAAATAAGGAGTTCCACAGTGAATCATGGAAAGTAATACTCAAACACCCAGGTATGGATGTCTCTGTTTTTAGAAAAGGAATTCCCATTTCAGCTCTTAAAAGTAAGTGGAGGAACATGCTCTTGATATTACATAAATTTATCACCTGTGAAGGGAGATTTGGTTGCATGTATGTCTACCATATCTGTTTACTGATGAATTTCTTAGAAAATGGAGAAATTAATCTTCCTTTCTTCCTGTTAAATAGTTTACGAAGGATGACCTCAAATGTGCAAAAGAAAATAGATTTCATAGATACAACCATGTATAATCATGGGTTGATAAAGGTATTGATTGAGTTTCATTTAAAAAGCATAGGAGATAGCTGGGAGAATTTCCTTATTAGAACCATTTCCAAGAAGCACCAGAGTCACCTAAGGAAGATAATGTCAAAAGAGCAGAAGAAAGAAGACTGGTATAACTATTGAAAACAAACCTGAGTCTTCATTACAGAAAGATGATGAAAAGTTAATCTCCAAAGAACTGATAGAAATCAAGAAGCAAATCAAGGCAAAAGGGAAGATAAGAAAGGAGAAAAAGGTCACAAATGAGGAGAATGTAAGTCCTACACAACTTAGAAGAAGCTTTAGACTCCGAGGTTTGGTAAAGAAAACATCATCAAAAGGGATAGAGTTTATAAATTTAGATGAGGAAACTCCATAAACATCCCTTGTTAACATCTCTTCTGCACACAATCCTCAAAATTCTCCTGTTCATCATTTTGAAGGTAGCCCAAGCAGAAGATCTCTAGGCATAGACCCAGTGCAACAACAAATATATGATTATATAAAATCAATGGAGAAGAGAAGTGCCTTAATGAATTTAGAACCTTCTATCAACCCACAAGAACCTCTAATTGATACTCTTAAACAGGAAATTTATGAATTAGAGATATTGAACAGACATATCAAACAGGAGAATGAAACCTTGAAGGAACAAAAGAAATTGGACAAGGAAATTCACGATAATACCATTCTGCATTTAGGATTGTGGTTTAAGAAAAACAAGAAATTGAAAAGAAAGAATAAGATTTTGAACAAAACAATCATTAACCTTAAATACAAGCTTCTTATGAGAAAACCCAGAATGACAATCACTTCAAAGAAGAGCAAAAGAAGGAAATTGGATGTACTAGCAGAGGTGTCTGAGCAAATGCATTAGGGAGGAAGAACTCACATTTTTGGCAAATTGCATGAGGACATGCAATGATTTTGCAGTGGGGGTATGTTGAACCTCAGAATTACCCTTTCTTTGACATTTTTTCTCACATTTTTCTCTCATTTTCTTATAAGACTATAGACCCAATCAATGATTAATGCTAAGTTTTGTCTTAGGGAAAACATTAAAATGATCACCATATTATATTTTCATGTTCTTGCTATTTTAATAGATTTTTGCAAATTAGCTACAGAACGCAACCTATTCTGCAGCTAACTGTGGATTCGTAGCTACTCTCATGGTTTGGCAGGTTTCAGGTGTCAAATGAAGAATTGGGCCACATGGGCATTTCTAGAATCATCTCCACATGGATTCTATCCCATTCACTCGATCCAGATCGGTGGAAAAACAAGCCTAAGGTCATGGTCAAAGAGGGAGTCAAAATACGTTATCTAAAAGCAGTAGGACTCTTGATTTGCTCTTTCGTAGCTAATCAAGAGTCTAATAGTTCTGTTGAAGATTTAATTCGAATTAGTCACCTGTAGCTGATAAGAAGTTAAACAGTCCTATTACAAGTCAAATTAAGCCACTTGTAGCATGTTTTTCATAAACGGTCATATTAGATTTAATTCGAATTAGCCACCTATAGCAAGTTTTTCTCATAAATAGTTATGTTATTTTCCTATAAATATCGGTCGCATTGAACCGAGAAGTAGTTAGAAGTTAGAAGGAATTACGTGTTAAGTTTAGGCTTTTTGCTGATAATTTGTATTCAGACTCTGTTTTGTTCATAATACAAATTTCGTGTTGCCAATGCTCGTTTAAAGTGCATCCTTAACTAGCTAGCATTCCAGTCACATCAGTTGCAGAGGGCCCCTGCACTAAAGGAGGTTTTTCATTTGTTGTTTTTAGTTCAATTTCCATTACTCTGTTTTTAGCAAATCCGTTTTCTAAATTAGGGTGACATTTCATTTCAGTTTTTTTAATCAATAGCATAATGATGAATCACAACTGTGCAACCTTGTTATTCTAAGATTTTTCGTAGAGAAAAACGGCTCTATTTCCAAACTAAATTAAGATTGAAGTAATAAGAATGCACAATTGCTTAGTTTTCTTACTGTTTTGTCATTCATTTTCTTAAAACATAATTGTCAATTAATTGTGTTAATAGATGTTTTCAAAAGCCATTTCAAGATGATGACAATCATAAACTAAATGGTTAAATGTCTAATTCATACAGTGATTGAATTTACTCAGTACATTATTATTTTCCTAGGAACTTAGGAACTAAGGTATAATTGATTTCTTGCACAACACTTTAAGAAGGTAATGCTTCACATTTAATGCTGGAGAAAGTCAAAAATACATTAGTTGTTTACAGTTAGTTTTACTTGCTTTTACTTTTTTGCTTTCAGATCCTCACTTAGTTGCATCACCGATATTCCAAAAAATCATTTCAAGGAGATTGATTTAATCATATTCCAAAATTGAATGGTTGAATGTTTAATGAATGCAATTACTGAGTTATCTTCTGCATCAATTTCATTCTTGGTTTTCAGAATTAGATCCATAAATTAGGACTAATGATAAGATGAGATAGATGCTCTGTTTTTATTAGGTTCTAACTAGCCAATAGTTCATGGTCTATTTTTAGGAAATTAAATTAACTTAGGAACATTTCCTTTCTTTTAAAATTCATTTGGTTCACTTAAATTTTTTCATAGTTTCAAGTTGTACATTCTTAGACATCAAAGAACAGAAACCCCCCAAAAACAATATAAAATACAAAACAACGAAGTAAGAAAAATGTTAACTATGCACATATAGTGCACCACACTTCATCAGCTTACAAACCTCGGTTGATAATTTATGCAAGCAATTTAGGACATTAAATTGACTAAACAAGCACTTTGGGCCCAATAAAGCTACATGGGAGATTGTTGATCAGATGCAGGATTTCTATCTTTCATTATTTGCTGGTTCAAGAAAATAAGTTTTTGGTATATTTATATGTATATGGATGTTGTTGTAAATTCCACAATGTGTTGTGTTATAAAGCTCCAATAAGCAATATGTTTGTTTTGTTTTTAGCAACATGCCATTGTAAATATTGCATCGAGATATGTTATAAAGTTCCATAGTCAGTATGTGTTAGCGGTTTGTTGGTCATAGGTGCCATTGAACACCGAGGATGGTGTTTCCTTAGGGGGGGGGTTTGTAACAACCATTGGTTGATTTTTTATATAAATAAAATAAGACCAAGGTCATGGGACATGTATTCCAAGCCGAATGTTCGGAAAAACACTTTAGTGGGCATCACTTGTGATTAATTGATGGCTATAGAAATTGGCAAAGGCAATGTGGCAATAAATGACATTTATCTATGAAAATAAAGGAAAATAGGAGAAAAGGAAGGTGAAGAGACACATATTTGCATGCAAGGGAAATCAGAGGAAAAATGAAGGGAAATGAAGAAAATAGAGGCCTCAATAATAAAAAGGCATCAGAGAATCAATTCACAGTTTTTGGTCATTAGAACTTTTGTGAGTTCAATTTTGGCTCTCTCATTTCATTCTCTCATTCATACTCTTGCACAATTAGAGCATTCTTGGATCATGCTTGGAGCACTCTAGTATTCATTTGGATTTGAACTTAGTTATCGATCAAATGAGAAAGTGAACTTGTACCCCTTTTTTTGAGGTAGCAAAAAATCACCCAATTTTGAAAAGTGGTGATGCCAGAATACACTTTTTTTTTAGCATATTTTTGGCACTTTAAATTTTCTTATGTATCAAGTATGAACATTTTTTTCGATGTTAGTGATTTTCATGCTGATTTTGAAAAGTGTTGTGCAGCATCAACACATTTTTTTAAATGTTAGTGATTTTCATGCCGATTTTGAAAAGTGTTGATGGAACATCAACACATTTTTTTAGAGGGCTTATTTTTTACACTTTAATTTTTTTTTTTTTTTTT
>APFE030020564.1:1894-21199 GCA_000404065.3 Pinus taeda | reverse complement strand
TAATAACTCTTTCATTCACATGTTCATTTTTAAAGTTTTTTTAGTCATAAAATTTTTCCATAATGTCATGCTTAAAATATTTTGAAAACTTGAGATTTTTTTGTAGTCATAATCTTTGGTTTTAATTGCATGGTTGAAAATTTTTCAAGATTTTAATGTTTTTCTAAGTCATAATATTTTATCTTTAATGCTATAGTCGAAAACAACTACAATTTCAAGGTTTTTTAGAGTCAAGATATTTTATCTTTAACAACATGGATGGAAATAGTTGGAATTATTAGGAATCGAGATATGATATTTTATCTTTAACATCATGTCCGCAAATTGTTGGAATTTTACAGTTTTTCAAAGTCCAGATATTTTCTCTTTATCTCCATTGCTAAAAATGTCAAAATTGTAACCCGATTTTTTTTTGTTATTTCAGAATAAACAAATTTTTTTAAGGGTGTTTTTTTCATCCATTTAAAAAAAAAAATTGGTTTTTACTTCCATTTAAAAAAGATGTTGAAAATTTACCATTAGAAAAAACATCATTCTGGAATAAACAATTTTCATTTTTGGGTTGTTTTTTCATGTTTTTTTGGGGTTTTTGGGCTCGAGTACCAGTTTTGAGGTAATAGTTCCCGTTTCATCGGTAACTATGTTTTTGCAGAAAGAAGGAAAAGGAAACCAGGGAGCATAAGGCAACCGTTGGATCAACAACTAGAACTGGATTTGCTTCCATGTAACAGGTTGCATGCTGGATTTGCTTGCTGATTTTTGGATGCATGGTATATGCATGTGATTTTTTGGTTATGTGTTATCATTGACATGGAGATTTTCTTGGATTGACAATGGTTTAATCCTCGCCTTGCCATTTCTTGGATAACCATGGCGATGTGGGTTTTTCCACTTGTTTTTATTTATTGGTGCTCATGTTCCTTATGGTTGTGGGTTGGAACACACTCTCTAGAAGCCCTAGAACAACTTGGTTTGAGTAACTAGTTCCTAGAGTCCGGTTGGGACAAATGCTTTAGAGCCCTTGGTGGGTTGAATTTACTAGTCCCTAGAGCTGTGGTCGGAATAAATGATTTAGAGCCCTGGAAGGTTTTGGGTTGAGCTACTAGTTCCTGGAACTGTGGAAAAATTTGGTAGAGACCGATATTGTTGATGTTAGTGATTTCCGGATCGTAGAGGTGGAAACATTGTGGTTGAGGGTTAAGGTGGTTTGGCCTCTGGAAGCCCTGAATTGTTTTGTTTTGGTTTATTCTACGAGATCCCACATTCATGCTTGGAATATAGCGTGGGGGTGATTGGATAAAAGAGAGATTTAGTTCAACCCAATCTATGGTCAAATGGTATGGGGAAGTCCTTGACTTGGTTGGTATTTTCATATATTAATAAGAGCTATTTTCCTACTGTGATTCATGAATACTTTTAGTGATTATGTTGGTGATATTATTGCTAAGTTTCCATGGTTTCTATGCTAGTTATTTATTATTTATACGCTGGTTATATTATTTATGGCTCTTGACATATTTTGATGAATATATGAATGGTCGGTGAATGCATGGACTAAGAAGTGCTATTGCAACTGGCTAGAAAAGACTTAGAGCCTTCTTGGTGATTCTTAGTTGAAGACCATTAGTTTATAATCATATATGCATTCATGACTTATAGCTTACGTGTTTGCCATATGTTTGATGAAATGTCTGTTACGGATTAGGCAGTCTAGATCAAGTTTTTGATTCGAGTTTGAATGTTTATTTTTTTTCATTATGTAAATTATGATTCTGGAAATTTTTAGGCAATTCTAGGCAATGGTCTGGAAGCTGGCTTGAAAATGTGGCACAGATCCCGATATCACATGCTCAAAACTGAAGGATTTAGGCCATAACTACATGGAAGGAGGCTCATGAGTGCAGTTGGAGGCCTATAACCACACCTTGGCCTTGTTATGCATGCGGTTGGGATGCTAGGTCAGAGAAGTTGCGGTTCAACTTAGGGATTGATCACCTAGGGTGGTTGTTTAGCTCTTGAGTGATTTGTAGTCCCTTTAGGATGTAAATATGTGTTCAGTTTGTAGGCCCCACTTCCTTAACTAGAACTTGGAGGTAGGGTCATGTAATAGTGACACTCGTCTCATGTTTACCCTACAGATTTTGTGAATTTGGGTAAATGTGGGAGGAGGTGTTACACCCACTATAGTGTTTACCCAACATTCAACTTGGAAGACATGTGCTATGACCTTAGTCTTATTGTTTGTTTTCCTTTAATATCCTTTATTATATGAAATTTTAACCTGGGGTTGTTAAATAACTAGTATGGCAGAGAGGAAAAAAATTTGAATCAGTGAAAGGGAGCTCCTCCCACCCTTACAACAAGGATTTATGCGACCTTCTTGACATGTATTTATATTTTATAGGTTTACCAAATGATATTTTTTAACATGAACGTTGTATAAGAAATATCATTCAATTTCGCACTTATTTTTATATGAATGTTGTATTTTAGAAGTGATGAGTGACTACATTTTTGGATAATAGAAAAGATGATGGGAGGTAGTATATATTTTCATGTATGGGATTAAATTTAAATGTTAATTTAATCCATATGACTTTAATGATATAGATTAAGTGATGACAATACGAGATATTGGCTTTCCCGCATATAATATCTATGTTGAAATCGTCTTTTAGACTACAGTAACACCTAAAATTGCTTCTAATTAGCTAAGAGCTTATCTTCCTCGAATGTAAGGAAAGAGATTAATGACCCAAAACCCAAAGGAATCTAGTAGGAGTAGAAGGTTGCCCCCCTATGGACCACTAGTAGGTCATTTTATGTGGTGTGATTTTCATTAAATAAATTTGATGAGTTAATGTGCCTTCATGGATAACAATGAGTGATAGTTGTCATCACTACCAATTGACAACTAAGTTATGACAGATTTTTCCACCTGTAGGTGTTGAAAAAAGGTCATTAGTGAATGGGATGAAGAAGTCAATTTCTTAGTTCCATGTGGTTAGGGTTACTCTAGCCACAACCAAGCCTATATGAAAAATATTGTAGCTCTTATAACCATCAAGCTTTGTTGAGCGTGTTCCAAACCATTGTTGGGGGGATTGTGTGCACCCAACCTTGAATCACTCTCACACTCAATTGTAGTATGTAGGATATTGTTGGGATATGTAATCAAAGATTTCAAGCCAAACTCATGCATTGGGGTTGGAGGGGTGGGGGCAAGGGCAGTGAGGATTATATAAAGAATAAAATGAAGGGAAAAATATGAATGGAAATATTGCAAAAGCACAACAATACTATGAAACCCATATTCTATTAATGAATGAAATAAGAAAATACTATAGCATAGAGAAATACAAACAAGCTAGAATGGTGGTAACTTATCTATGAGGAGAGATGTGTCAAATACACTAATTCGCAAGATGTTATTACAATAGATCAAAAATGGCCTTTTTAACATAAAGTAGTAACCCTAAGAGGGAAAATCCTTAACCGTAAGAGATAAAGCACCAAAACGATCCTTGAGGTGGTTAGTTGATAAGTCAACCTCCTAGGGGCATAACTTTTGCATATAATATTTGTTTGGGGCACACAATGGCTCATTGGAAATAGCTAATTAAGATATATAGACTTTTGTAAGCCTATGGTAACATTAAGTCCCTGAATGGCCAAAAAAAATCTATTAAGGCCTCAAAATGGCCTAGGAATTTTAGGACCTAAAAAATTGTATAAAAAAGAAATTATCAAAATGGAGAAGTATGTTGATCAGTGGAAGAGGTGAGTGACCATTGATTTCCATCTAGATCGGTCCTTCCCCCTGAAGAAGTAATGGCCCCCATTACCTTAAGTTCACTCATTAGCTGGGGAAACTTGTTGAATTTGACTCTTGGTGAGCCACTTGCCTTAGAGAAGTTGTCCTAATTTGATAACTTGATAGAGCTATATGTTCTGGTGGTAAGTTCCCTTCATCTTGGTGTACATGATTTGATACATTGTAGCCTATTCAATGAATTTAGGATTGAGTTTTGTATGGGACAACTACTTAGCAACTTTTGAGGTGTCTATTAAAGGTGGGAAATATGGGCAAAACAACTTCACATAAATATTGGGTGCAATCCAAGAAAAGGGGGAACATTCAATTCAAAATCATTTTCACGCATAATATTTGTGATGGTGCAAGGCCCATATCAGACTGGTTTGAGTTTCCAATGGGGACCTACGAGGTTCTAATTTTGCAAATGTAACCATGCCTTAGAACCAACCTAAAACTTATGTGGAATCCAATGTTAGTCATGTCCTTGCTTGTACTTCAAATTAGATTTTTATAGGATATCATGAACTTGTCGTTGGAGGTGTTAAATCCATTCAATAATTTTTTCTACTTTATCCACCTCAATCTAAGCAGGGAAGGACTCTTCTTGTGAATATGTGATGGGAAAAACTACATCAATAGTGAATAATAGTTGGGACCCCACACACACCTAAAAAGGGTTGTGGCCAATAGAACAGCGGATGGCTCTATTGTAGATATGTTGAACATATGGAAATTTCTAATCCCATGTATGTGGATGCTTGGAGTTGTACATGCATAGGATATGCCTAGTCATCTTATTAATAACTTCTTTTTATCCATCCATTTGGAAGTGGAAAAAGTCGATATGGCCAACTTAGTGTCCATCAAAGACTACATGTTAGACCAAAAGGTACTAAGGAATGCACTGTCGCTATTTGAAATAATGGTTTATGGTAACCCAAAATGAACCCAAACACACTTAAAAAATATCTTAGTGGTGGCTTCGACTATGATACTCATTTTACATGGTGCCAAAATGACCATTTGAGATAATTAATTAACAACCATAAAGACATAATTATTACCAAGCTTGGTGGAGGGAAAACCTAACATGTAATACATGGAGACTAAATTCCAAGGCTTGTGTGGGGTAGGTAGAGGAGTGTACATCCCTTGCTTCTTAATATAAAGGTTTAGTCATGGCACAACCAGTGCATGATCTGATATACTAGCTAATGTCCTGCTAGAGTTTTGTCCTATAGAAATACTTCTAAAGTACTGGTATTGTCTTCTTCACACCAAAGTGATCTACCACCTAACTATAATATGCCTCCCAAATTGACCTTTCACATTCACTTGAAGGAAAATAATTGCTTGAATAGCAAAAAAGAGCATTTTCGAGGTGAAAGTCTAAAACTTGTTTACTTGCACCCAATGTCTAATATGTATCAATGAAGTTAATGTCACTATCGAATAGTTGTGGGCACCCATAGGTTACATGACCATGGGATTTAAGAATTGTTTTTATTGCCATAATTGGTAGCATAGTAAGGTATTATGCAACATGGTTTGTGCTACCCTTCTTGTACTTAATCCTCGAGTGGAATTGTTGCAAGAATATGGACCATTTCTGATGATGATCATTCTATAACTTTCCCTGTGTCTACATGAATTGAAATGGTTTGTGATTAGTGTGGATGATCACTTCCATTCACATAATATAAAGTTTCCATTATTGACATGCCTACACAATGGAGTACATCTCCTTGCCATAGGTGGTATATCTTCAAACAACATCAAATAGTGTTTAACTGTGATAGGCCATTGGATGTCCATGTCAAGCAAGGACTACATCAATAACATAGTTAGAGGCATCTATCTAAATCTCAAATGGATGTTGTAAGTCTAGAAAAGTGAGGATTAGTGTAGATTAAAGGCAGTGGTTCAAATCCTTGAATATTTTTTGATGTGACTAAAACGAGGAAAGCTTGGCTTTAAATTCACCTTTGGTCACTTAACCCGAGGGCCAAGTGATTTGAGAGAATCCCAACACTAACCAGCAATATGATTTAGCAAGGCCTAAGAAGCTTTGGAGCTCTATTATAGCCATAAGGCTAGCCAATAGTGGAAGGCTTGGATATTCGTTGGGTCCACATGCACCCCATGTTCATCCATGATGTATCCTAAATATTGAATTCTTTGCATGACAAATGAAAACTTCTCCATATTGGCATATAGATTGTGTTGCCATTAGGTGCTTAAGACCTACTAAATGTGTTACACATGTTTTTCTTAGATTTTGTTGAAGATGAGGATGTCATCCAAATATACAACCATGAAAGAGTTCACGAGTGGATGCAATATATCATCCATAATCCTCATGAAAGTTGTTGGAGCATTAATCAAGCCAAAAGGCATGACCAACCACTCAAAAAGGCTTTGTTTATAATTGGATGTCATCTTCCATACATAAATTTGTTCAATCAGAACCTGGTTGTAGCCTAACTTCAAATCAACCTTGTTAAAGAACATATCACCATTAAGTTAGTCAAGAAGATCATCAATTTTGGGGGATCAGGGATCAGTTCTTGACAACAATTTTGTTTGGGTCTCTATGATCGATATAGATTCACAATGTCCCACCCATATTTTACACCAACATAATTGGGATCTCACATGGTGATGAGCTCGGTCACTTATGGCCCTTTTAATTTGCCTCATGAATTTAGAATTTTATTGATTTGTTCTCTAGAAGTGCACATATGTATATTGGGCCATTAGGTAAAAGGAACACTAGGTATCAAGTCAATTGAATGTTTGACCCGATAATGTAGAGGCACCATTCCAAGTGAGGTGAAGATATCTTTGTATTCCTCTACAATCTAGTCCACCTAGTCATGTTATATAAAGAGTTTTGTGTTAAGGCCATGGCAATTATTGTGACCTTTTGTTAATCTTCTAACCAAACCATGAAAAGGACCAATTTTCCAACATAAAATATTACCTTTTGGCACTTCTTTTCCAAGGCCAAGGAGATCGCAATTAGTGGAACTACTTATGGTACCATATAAAGTTGGCCTCCCAAGTAACTATGGAACTATGGGGCCTAGATGCATAAATAGCATGATGTATCCACATATATGGTTTCCATAATAGAACATCACAAAGTTCAAGTGGGGCAACATCACTTAGTACCTCATGTTTGAAGGGCTTGATTTCATAAGATAACCAATATTTCTAGTTGATGTGGATGTCTCATCCTTGGCTCAACTAATCAATGGTGTACAGTTGGGGATGTGGCCTTATCGATAACTTCAATATCTCGATGACCTCAAATGAGATAACGTTCTTATAGCTACCCTTATCAACAATGTAATGTAGTCGAATCCCCTTCACCCACATATGTGAATGGAATAGTTGCTCCCCTTCCTCAAACTCATTTTCTCTTCTAGCTAGATATTTGAGTGTGGGTCATTTCTATTTGATGCTTATCATGCTTGGTGCTTGATTTACATTTGTCAGTCACATACTCTTAGCTTGTCATAGGAACACCCATGGTGAGACCAAGAGGTTACATACATTAGTTGTCTAGCTATGTTGACATTTGTCACAATCATTGTGAATTTATACAAGCATGCATGTCCATAAAACATGGATTCTCAATCACATCATTTATGTAAGAGCAAAACTAGACTTAGATAGCACAACATATATGCCTAAAATCCCAAAAACATATAAAATACAAAAAATCATAAAATATATGGTCATATTTTTACTTAATCCATCTTTTAGTTCTTTCATTATATGATTTAACCATGGCTATAGTTTTCCTGGGTGGTTTTTGATTTGTTATGTAAACTTGAAGGTGATAGAAAAATTGCAAGTAAAATTTTATGTATTTTGAGTTTGGATCACTTTAGAAAACACATAAAATAATGGTTTTTAAACTTAGTTATCAACATAAAATAGATACAATATACCATATCAGAAACACATAACAACAAAAATGATAAAGGAGTTCACCCCTCTCCTAGGCTACATTTCCCAGTCTAGCTTCCAATGTCGGGCCTCTTTCATTAAGTGCTCAAATTTGTGTTTACATGGATTTGCAGGGCTCATAATGTAAATAATATGCCTCTAATGGATTTAGAACAGTAAAAAACCCTTAGTTGGGTGCTTGTTGGGCTCAATTTGGTCAAAAACTAAGAAGTTATGCTCTTTCCAGGTTTTCCCTGCTAACTGATCTACAAACTGCGTTGGACTGCTACCCATCCTACGAATTCCACCTTTCCAGGGTGCATTGAGCGAAAATTTCTCCCTGCGCCGACAAGATTTGCGTTGAAATTGATGCATTCGATCGCTTTGTTTAATTGTCCAGCAAGGCTTAAGGAAAAAAACCAGGGCCACATGGGGCCATTCACTCGGGGGGTGGGGCTAACCACCCGATCTCGTTGGCATAGCCCTTGGATCTTCAGTGGTTAGTTCTATCAGGCCCATGAAACCGGTGTTGTTCCCAAAATGTTCGCACTCGTATTTCAAACTCCGCCGAAACTTGACATATGGTTATAGGGTGTGCCATATGATCTCGGGCTAGTCCCCATTTTTCATGCCTGAACTAGTTAACACTTTTGCTCTTGGCATGTGGCTCCATGGCAGTAGGGCGCCCATGGGCTAGTCCCGAAGCTCCACCCCCATCTGTTCCGCTCTGGAGTATATATATCGTGGTATTGTGGTTCGTATCTGTGGGTGTCAAAACTGTGGGTTGGGGCTAAGCCCGAGCCCTCGACTCCCTGCCTGCAGTCTCGTGGGCATGGGGTGACTGGGGGCCATGGCTTAGCCCCAACCCTGTCCCCCAACATCAAAATACGCTAAGTTTAAATAAAATGTTGTCGCTATATATGTTAAGATTCACTTAGTGGCATGGCAGTAAGGCGCCTTGCTTTTATACCATAGGTTATACCGATTCTCCTAGAGGCAGTTTGGCCGATAATCTTTTTTTAGTGAACCCCAGGGTGCCACGTGGCAGCCCATGATTGGACCATGTGGCATCCCACCATTGGTCCAACTAAAAAATTCAACCACCAATAAAAAATCACCCAAATTCAAACTAATCACAATACGACACTTGTCAACCTGCCATGGGCGCAAATTATACAGCTTGCCTGCCCAGTCATCGTATGGACTACCCAGTCAACAGTCCTGCATCCAACCTGCAATTTTTTTACTTGTTTGATAAAATGATCAGACCGTGATATCGGGAGTATACGATATCGGTTTTGAGCGATTCAAGCTGCGTTGGATTAAGGTCGTTGAGATCTATGCTTTGGTATAGGTTTCATGCACTTTTGAACACTTGAATTTTGAGCAATTTACTGATCCCTTGGATTAATCCTCCCCATTGGAAGCTTTTGGACCTCCAAAAGGCTACTTTCAGTAAAAAAACAGATTAGGGTACAATTCCCTCACCCTTCCAATCTCAATCCATTTGGCTTTTCTTATATTTGTGCCTTTGAGTCCAACACGAAGGTACTCCACATTCCCTCATTTTGAAGTTCTTGTTTTTCTATCAAGGACAATGTCTTGCTACAATTCTTTAATAAATTCGGGAGAGAAATATTCTATTGAAGGAGTCTGAACACGTTCTCCTTGAACATCAATCAAAGGAGACTCATATAATCTCAAATTCTCAACATTAACAACTGAATACATTTGCATATATGGAGGCAAATCCAACCTAAAGGCATTATTACTAATCTTTTCTAGAATCTTAAAAGGTCCATACCTTATTGGTTTCAGTTTTTTTTACCTTCTCCTTTAAGCCTCTCCTTGCTAATGTAAAGCCAAAATTCATCTCCAACCTGAAAACTGTGGTCAACACGATGCTTATCATGCCTTGTCTTGTACTTGGCTTGGCTCTTTTCCAACTATTCTTGAACCATCTGATGCACCAATTGAACTTGTTCAATGAATCTCTTAGCCTTATCAATGTCACTATGACCATCAATAACAACATCTTTCCCAAAGATAAAATATAAAGGAGATTTTGGTAAGTATCCAGAGCATGCCTTAAATGGAGATGTTTGAGTCAATGAATGCTTTGCTCGTTTGTAAGCATGTTGAATGTAGTGTAAGTGTTCATCCCAAATCTTAGGATGTTTGTTGCAATAACCACGAAGAAGATGTACTACTGTTCTATCGACCACTTCTGTCTGACCATCGGTTCGTGGATGGAATGTTGTACTCTTTTTCAACTTCGTGTCCATGAGTCCCCATAAGCTTGACCAAAATTTCCCAACCAATTGAGAATCTCAATTAGAAATAACAGATTTGGGCAACCCAAAATGTACCCATACATGTTGAAAGAACATTTGTGTGGTTTGTTCAGCTATAACCTGCTTCTTACAAGGCATCAAAATACACATCTTGTTGAAACTATCCACCATAACATAAATATAATCATGATTTTTTTTAGACATAGGCGGTCCTCCTACAAAGTCCATAGAAACACTTTCCCAAGGACGCGAAGGGACTGGAAGTGGAGTATACAATCCTAACTTTCTATGGCTAGGCTTACTTCTGGGACATAAAGAACATCCTCTTACATATCATGACACACTTTCATTCATTTGTGGCCAATAATAATACCTTTGTAATTGTGCCATCGTCTTGCCTACACCAAAATGGCCAACAATAAGAGAAGTATGTGCTTCCCTTATGATGTTGACTCTTTCACCTTGTGGAATGCTGATCCAAAATTAAACAAGAATGTAACAAATTAAAAATATAACCATAAATACAAAGATGTAGCATAAATAACACTTCATTTCATTAATATCAAAATACTTAAATATGCTTACAAACAGAATGGAAATAAACTAGCTCGGGTGATGGTAGCTTATCTCTGATAAGAGATGTGGTGGCTACATGCCTCTGCATTATGTTAAAGTGAGGCTCAAGGGCCTATATATTATTGAACAACAATAGAAAACCCTAAACAATCAAAACCCTAACCCCAAGAGATGTAACACCAAGAGTTTGTGGGTCCCGTTGGGGTTAGTTGGGAAACCAACTTCCCGGGATTGTAACTTGGTCATATTATCTTCATTTGGCGCGCACGATACCTTGTTGGAAAGGTCTCTTTGAGTACCACAGGATTTGTGGCATGACCATGCCTATGGCTATGGGCTTGCAGTGGACATAAAAAAACGCTGTTTAGGGGGTCAAAACTGCTCCAGAAGTTCAAGACCAAAAAAACTACTAAAAGTAGTAAATGCTGAAATAAACAAAGGAAACAGATGAAATCGACTAGAGATCTAGGTGGAATAGGTGGGTGGTCACCAATAGCTCCATAATTAGTCATACCCCCTTAGGAAGCAATGGTCCCCATTGCGTGTAGAGCCTCCATGAGGTGAGGAAATTTCTGTTGAACATGGTCCCTAGTGAACCACTTGCCCTGGTGAAGGAGTTGGACTGCTTTGATAACTCGATATAGTTGGATCCTATGTTGGCAATTATTCTTGATATGCATGTCCATGAGATGATTAGTTGTGGCCTGTTCCATGTAGTTTGGGTTGAGCTTTGTTGGTGTGAGTTATTCTGCAATGTCGGATGTGTCCAACAATGGTGGAAAGTATGGTCGGAGGTGGTCTACATTGAACACTGGGTGAAGACAAAGGAACGATGGGATGGTGAGCTCAAAGGAATTGTCATCTACAACCTTGGTGATGGTGGATGGCCCATATCAGAGTGGGCGAAGCTTGTGGTGGGGTCCAATGAGGCGCTCCTTCTACAAACGTAGCCAAACTTTTTCACCCAACTGGAACTTACACGACACTCGATGTTGATCATGGCGTTGCCCTTACTTAACATTGGCTTTGTCCAATATATCATGGACCAACTGGAAGATGTGTTGAATGCGCTTAATGAAGATGTTAGCCCTACCGGCTTTGGACTGGACGTGAGCCAAATCTTTTGGAGTAGCTGCAAATGGTATGGGCACATCGATGGGACATAATGGCTGAAATCCTAGCCCAACCTGAAAGGGGTTGTGGCCTGTTGAGTTGTGGAGATCTTTGTTGTAGTTGTGTTGGACATAGGGGAGGATTTGATCCCATTTGCGTTGATGATTCGAGTTGTACATGCGCAGAATGTGGACGATCATCCTGTTGACAACATCTGTTCCAATTGGAGGGTCCCAACAAGGAGGGTCCATAACTGACCAGATACTTGGCCAAAATGCACTCAGGAATTTGCTGTCCCAATCTGAGACAATGGAGTGTGGGATCCCAAAGTGTACCCACACTCACTCAAAGAAGATCATAACAATGGCCTTTGTTGTGATACTCTTCTTGCAGGTTGCCATGATGGTAATCTTAGAGAATTTGTCGACGACCATGAAAACATAGTTGTTGCCATGCTTAGTAGAAGGAAGGCCTAACATATAATCCATGGAGATAACTTCCCAAGGTCGACTTGGAGTAGGTAGGTGAGTATATAGGACTTGCTTCTTAATGGTTGGTTTAGAAATGGCGCAAGCGGTGCAAGATCTAATGTACTTCCCAACATCCTGATGAAGTTTCGATCAATAAAAATACTTATGCAGTACCGCCACTATTTTCTCTAATCCGAAATGTCCAGTGACTCGACTGTAGTGCACCTCCCAAATCATATTGTCACGCTTGCTTGAAGGAACAAAAATGTGTCCTAGGTGGCATAACAGTGCATCTTGAAGGTGAAAATTTGGAACTTTCTTTCCTTCCAGGAATGTCTGGTATGTGCTATCGAACTCTGGATCGCTCTCGTAAAGATGTGGACACCCTAAAGTTTCGTGCCCATAGGAGTCGAGCACTATGATCAACACCATGACTGGTGGTCGGATGAGGCAACATGCAACATTATTGGTGCTGCCTTTCTTGTACTTAATGTTTAAATGGAATTATTGTTGGTAGGTGGATAATTTCTTATGGCGATCATTCTCCAACTTCCCCTGTGTCTATATGAACTGTAGGGGTTGGTGGTATGTGTAGATGATCGTTTCCTTCCCCAAAATGTAATTCCTCCATTGACGATAGACCGACACAATGGAATACATTTCTTTGTCATAAGTGGGATACTTCTAGACTATGTATGAAAGTGTCTCACTGTGGTAAGCCACTGGATGCCCCTGCTGAGTAAGAACTGCACCAATAACATAGTCGAAGGCATCTGTCTCTCTCTCAAATGTTTGTTGCAAGTATGGTAACGTGAGCATTGGTATAGAGCAGAGGCGATGCTTCAACTAGGAAGATGCCTTATGTTGGGTTTTAGAGCCAAAAAACTTTGATTTCACTCCGCCCTTGGTGATTTGACTTAAAGGCCAAGTGATATGAGAGAAACCTAACACGAACCTGCGGTAGAAATTGGCAAGACCCAAAAAGCTGTAGAGCTTTTTTAGAGTGGATGGGGTTGGCCAATCCTGAATGAATTGTATCTTACCTAGGTCCACAAGCACACCCTTCTCATCAGTTATGTACCCCAGACATTGATCCTGGGTCTTGCCAAAAGTGCATTTCTCCAAATTGGCACACAACTTGTGTTGTTGTCGGGTTTGAAGGACTTTTTGAATATGGTGGAGGTTCTCTTCCCAACTCTGGTTGAAGATCAAGATTTCATCTAGATACACCACCATGAATGCATTGGTGAAGGATTGCAAGATGTCGTCCATCAATCTCATGAAGTTTGTGGGGGCATTCGTCAACCTGAAAGGCATGACCAACCATTAAAAAAGGCCCTCCTTGGATTTAAAGGAAATCTTCCACACATCGAAGGGTTCGATATGCACCTGGTGATAACCGAAATTCAAGTCAATCTTGCTGAAATATCCCCCCCCCCCCCTTGAGTTGGTCCAGAAGGTCATTTATCTGTGGGATTGGGTACCTATTCTGGACAATGATCTTGTTCAGCACCCGATAGTCAACACAAAGTCTCCAGGTCCCATCCTTCTTCTGTGCCAATACAATCAGGCTCCCATAGGGCGATGAGCTTAGCCTGATGTGCCCTTTCTACAATAACTCTTGAATCTACCTCTTGATCTCATCATTCTCCATAATAGAGTGTTGATAGATCGGTCCATTGGATAGTGGCATGCCCAGGCTCAGATCGACAGAGTGCTTGACCTGACAGTGTAGAGGTACCCCTGTAGCTGAGTTGAAAATGTCCCTATACTCCTCCACAACCTTATCCATTTGTTACTGTTGTGTGGAGGAGCCTTGTTTAGAAGCCATGGCCACAACCTTCTTCTTTCCCTTAGGGCGAATCGTAAGGAAAACAAATTTCCTAGTTTGGGAAATGATCTTACTGCATTGCTTTGCAGTGATCAAAGAGATGGCAGTAGGCGGGGCCACCTGCGATAGCCTGTACATCATTACCCAAAGTAATAATCACAAAGTAGGGTCTAGACTCATATACAACATGTCACTTCCACAAGTATGGTTTTCCTAATAATACATCACAAACTTCAAGAGGAGAAACATAAAATAATACCTCATTTGTGAAGGCATTGATGTTGTAGGGAAGGCGACATTGTTGGCTGACGTGAAGATCTCTTCCTTGGTGAAGCCACTCGATGGTGTATGACTCTGGATGTGCTATCATCGGTAGGCCCAACCGCTTCACGACCTCTACTAAAATGAGGTTATTTTGTCTCCCGCTATCGACAATGAACTGCAGTGGAGAACCCTTCCCTCACATCTGTCAGTGGAAGAGGCATTCCCCCTCCTCTGGATCTTCAGACTCATTCTCTTGGATCTTAGTGGTGGCCACGGTGGCACTGGGCTCCGTGTCAATAATCTGCTTCCCTTTGTCATTCCCCTTGTCGAGTTCTGACTCAGATTTATAACATGCATCTGAATCGAAAGCCTTTAGTTCAGTCACCTGTGACTGCTTGGCTCGACACTCACTTGTGTTGTGAGTGGAGCTCTTATGGAACTCACACCATTTTCCCGTGTCCTTCTTTGTCTTAATGGTGTTGTTATTTTCTTGCGGCTTTGGTGGGTTGTCCTGGGTCACCCTGCCCTGGATTTGGCCTTTGCTCTGTGCTTTTAGGGCGCCTTTCCCTTGCTTTGGATTCACAGATCCAAAGTCTCACTTCTTATGTTTAAACTTATGCTCAATATTGACAGTGTATCTGTATGCCGTGTCGAGTGAGGAGATGTCTAGGAACTCCATCTTGTCCTGGATGTACTTTTGTAGACAACTATGATACTTGAGTACCAAATGCCGCTAAGAATCCTTGATACCCAACTTCATGTAGAGGGTATGGAAAACATTTGTGAACTCTGACACATCTTGGTCCCTTCCCTGCTGTAGCATGGTCCACTTTATATATTTATCTTCATAGCTCTCGACAAGGTAATATTGTTCCTTGATGGCGTCTTAGAAAGAATCCCAAGTGGGTGCGACTAAAAACAGTGAGGATTCCCTCTCGTCCTTTTACTCATAATATGTTTCCCACCAGTCCTTGACGTGTGGGGCGGCTATGAGAAGTGCACAAGTAATCATTTCCCGATTGGAAAAGTCATGAATTGAAAAATATCCTTCCAACAGATTCAACCATTTATCTATGACGTCTACATCTATCTGGCCCTCAAATATGGGAAAATCAAAGTTAAGTTGTACCTTAAAAGGAGTGGCGCCTCTAGAGTGGCTGCTGGATGAAGATGTATCGCTTGTGGGTAGTCATCGAAGGATTTAGGCAAAGTTATCCATCATCACGTTCCTCTGTCACTTGAGAGCTTGCTTGAGCAATATTTTGTAAGGATATTCTGCCCCCTCGTCTTTATTTTCTTACACCATGGGAGGTCATTGGGGTTTGCAAGGCTAGTCTTGGAAAGGTTCAACGAGTTCGAGCCCTAACTCCTTATACGCTGACCTCGTTGGCGACATGCAAAGAAAAACAGAGAAAGAGGAGACCACTCTGATACCACTTATCCTAACTTAAACATGGACACAACAAATTGCAAATATAACCATAAATACAGAGATGTAGCAGGAATAACACTTCATTTCATTAATATCAAAATACTGGAATATGCTTACAAACAGAATGGAAATAAACTAGCTCAGGTAGTGGTAGCTTATCTTTGAGAAGAGATGTGACAGCTACATGCCTCTAAATTGTGTTACAATGAGGCTCAACGACTTATTTATTATTGAACAACAAGAGAAAACCCTAACCCCAGGAGGTGTAACGCCAAGAGTTTGTGGGTCCCATGGGGTTAGTTGGGCAACCAACTTCCTGGGGTCGTAACTTGGTCATGTTATCTCTGTTTGGTGCATATTGTACCTTGTTAGAAAGTTCTCTCCAAGTACTACAAGATTTTCAGCAACGAACTTCAAAAAAATGTCGTTTAGGGGGTCAAAACTTCTCTGGAAGTTCAGGACCTGAAAAACTGCTAAAAATAGTAAATGTTGAAATAAACAAGGAAATAGATGAAACCCAATGGAGGTCTAGGTGGAATAGGTGGTTGGCCACAAATATTCACCTGGATAAAATGAATAGCTTTGCCAAGATGATAATTTTTTTTTTTTATCATGAACATGGTAATCTAATTCCTCTGCTTGGTTTCTTTGACACAAAGTTGCATATAGATATTTAAAATCATCATCTAAAGCCTTATGTTCAACATAGCTCTCATGCATGATATAATTATGCTTAAGAATAACTGAAGCACTAACAATTGCTCTAGAAAGCATGTCAAAAAATTTGTTATATATATCTTTCTTATACCTTATCACCAAATGGAATTGTTGTAAGAAACCTATCCATCTGAAATGCCTCGCTTGTTGTAGCTTGGTTTGTGATTGCAAGTATTGCAATGGTTGATGCTCAATGTGAATGATAGTTTCCTTTCCCATCAAGTAGTGTTTCCATTTTTTCACACATTGCACCAATGCATACAGTTCTTTGTCATATGTGGGATAGTTAACTACTGTAGCAGTAAAAGCTCCAGAATGGTAACATATGGGCTTACCATGTTGCATGAAGACTGCTCCGATGTCATAGTCACTTGCATTTATTTGTATCTCAAATGGCTATCGTAAATAAGGAAGTGCATGAGCTAGAGTTGTGCTGATTCTATCCTTCAATGTGTTAGAAAATTATATATTACAAAGCAATGGAACACATAAAATATTGCAGAAATATAAACACAGAAAACGTATAAAACAAGAGAGACACAGATATACGTGGTTCACCCAGTTTGGGCTACGTCCACGGAGAAATAGTCAGTCCTTCTTTTTATATTATTTAGCAACCTGAAGAGATACAACCTACAACATATCCGTTGTAATTCCCTCTTCGCTCTCAATCTCCTCTCTCTTCCTCACTCAGAATATAGATCTACATAGACGCAATACAATTCCCTCATATATAGCGAGGGGTTGCCTTTTAGGGAAAAAAAACCCTAAATTAAACATAACTTCTACCATCAGATCTCCGCCTAATGAACGACTCAGATTGACTACAAAATTACAACATTTTACAAGGCAATTTTACATCTATTCTTAGCTTCGGGGGCGCTGCCCCTAATCCCCCTGCCGGGGGTGGCTCCCAAAAGGTCGTAGCCACCCCCACCCGCACCCCATTTCGAACTGGGGTCCAATGCGGCGATACCTTTGAATACAAAAGATAATCAGGCTCCACACCTAACAATCTCCCACTTGGAGACTGATTATAGCAACTCCATCACTGCTTCATTTGCTGGACAATGAATCCACTTTGGACCTGGTTGTTTCTTATCTTCTTCATCATACTTGAAGACCAATTGAAACTGAGCAAATTCTCAGTTTCTCCCTGGTTACAACTTTTGTTAACATATCTGCAGGATTCTGGCTAGTGTGTATCTTTTCCAGCTTCAACTGTCCATCTTCCAACGCTGATCGTATGAAATGGTACTTGAGCTGTATATGCTTAGTCTTGGAATGAAATGAAAAGTTCTTTGCAAGATGTATGGCACTTTGGCTATGACTGTATAACCTGCCCAACTCTTGCTTCTTACCCAATTCATCCAGAAACATTTGTAACCAAATAATTTCTTTACTAGCCTCTATAGCAGCAACATACTCTGCTTCTGTTGTTGAGAGTGCAACAACACTTTGCAGTTTTGAGACCCAACTGACAGCTGTTCCACCTACAGTAAACACATACCTTGCTGTGCTCCTCCTGTTATCTCTATCACCCGCTATATCTGCATCAACATATCCTTGTAGAGCAATGTTTGAACCACCAAAGCATAATCCTTGATTTGTGGTACCTCTCAAATACCTGAGAATCCACTTCACCGCCATCCAATGTTATTTTCCTGGATTGTTCATGTACCTACTTACAACTTCCACTGCATGTGCAATATTAGGCCTTGTGCAGAACATTACATACATTAAGCTTCCAACTATTGATGCATATGGAACTTTAGACATATGAACCATTTCTTCTTGAGTCTTGGGACACTTCTCCTTACTTAATTTGAAATGGCTAGCCAAAGGTATACTAACTGGTTTTGCATTCTGCATACTAAACCTTTTCAACACCTTTTCTATGCACTCACTTTGAGACAATGTTTATTTGTGATTCTTCCTGTCTCTAGTTATTCTCATACCAAGGATTTGTTTTGCAGCACCCAAATCCTTCATTGCAAATGAGTTTGCCAATTTTCTTTTGAGCACATTTATTTCCTGCATGTTAGAACCTGCAACAAGCATGTCATCTACATACAATAACAATATAATATAGCTGCCATCATTTTGCCTTTTGAGATAAAACAATGATAAGAGTCACATCTACTATAACCTTGTTCAGACGTAAACCTGTCAAATTTTAGATACCACTGCCTTGGAGCCTGTTTTAAGCCATACAAGCTCTTCTTCAACCTGCACACTAGTTTCTCCTTCCCTTTTGCCTCATATCCTTGTGGCTGCTGCATATATATCTCTTCCTCCAAATCCCCATGGAGAAAGGTTGTCTTTACATCTAACTGCTCAAGATGCAAATCTTCAACTGCTATTAGACTTAAAATAGTTCTGATTGAAGTCATTTTAACAACAGGAGAAAATATTTCATCAAATTCTATACCCTTTTTTTGTGCAAACCTTTTACCACAAGTCTAGCTTTATACCTTTTTCTTCCTCCATCTTCTTCCTTCAACTTGTAAACCCATTTATTCTGCAATGTTGTTTTACCTGCAGGCAACCTGACTAAGTCCCAAGTCTGGTTATGTGCTAAGGAGTCCATTTCTTCTTTCATGGCTTGCTCCCACTTCTTCCTGGTTTCTACCTGCACCGCTTCTTCATAACATTCTAGTTCACTAGAATCAGTCAAAAATACATAATATAATGAAGGAGAGTATCATTCAAGGGGTCTACTTATCCGGGTAGATCTTCTAACACCACTTTCAGGTGTTTGAGGTGCTTGTTGCTGTTGTGGTTGTTGTTCTGGCCATTGATCGTTATGATTTTCAGGCACCATCAATTTTTCT
>APFE030020558.1:0-23580 GCA_000404065.3 Pinus taeda | reverse complement strand
TTTTTCATGTCTCATGCTTCAAGAAAGTGATTGGGAACAATTGCAGAATTCAGACTAGTCTACCGGAATTGGACGAAGAAGGATCCATCTGGCTTCAACCGGAACAGGTCCTCGACACACGAGTCAAGCAACTGCGTGACCACATGATTAAGGAAGTCCTGGTCAAATCGAAAGACACATCTCCAGAAGATGCAACTTGGGAGCCAACCACTATTCTACAGTAGTTTCTGCAGCTTCAGCCTTGAGGAAAAGGCTAGTCTTAAGGGGGTGGGCATGTTAGGGTCCCACCCTAACCCCCTTATCTATATAATGGGACCACGTCATAGTCAAGAGTCAATAAAGCCCATATTAATAATTGTAAGTGGTTAATCCGCAATTAATAACGGAACCACAGTTAATTGCAAATGGGCCCTAGTATTAGATAGATGGTATTAGTAATACGCGGTATTGGCCTGTGGTATTGCACGTAGGAGTCATATATAAATGATAGAAACTCCCTGCAAGGAGCATCGTGTCTTATTTTGTAATCGAGCTCTGCTCTATTGGAGGTTGCCCCCTCGAAGAGGCAAGTGAACATTACTCTCTGAATAATAAAATCATTGCTATTCTGTGTTTTGGGTATCTCTTCTTCGCATATTCTGTGTTTTGGGTCTCTTTTCTTCGCATATTCTGTATTTGGGTATCATTTGTAGGTTAAGAGCATTACAGTTTATCGTGCACTTACATTTGGCCCTGAGTACTGTTTTGTATTTCATTGCTAATCAGTTGCTGTTCTATTTCCGTGTACTGTCCGATTTATTCTTAGATTGCTACCTGACTTTTGTAGGATACGATTGCTGTACTTATCTATGAAGATTAAGGTGTTGTTGTTTATAAGAATTAGTTGTTGTTACATTTTCTAGTTGCTGTTCCATTTTCTAGTTGCTATTCCATTTCCTGATTATTTGCGTTAGCATTGCTTTGGTGTGCAAAACGATCTGAAACTGGAGTGGGCATTGACATTTGTTGTTTATCCCCCAGATTGATGATCTGTTCCTTGAATATATTTTGTTACATCAGTTTACAGATGGATGAGTTACTGTTACTAGACCCTTGACTGATAAATTGCTTAGTTTTCCGAATGAATGATTTTAGCCTTAAAGTGTTTTACTGTAAGTAGATCTTGTTTTAAACATCTATTTACTCTTGTATTTTTAGCACTATACTACTAGTATTAATCTGACAAATGACAACCTCAAACTGAGACACTCTTTGAAATAACAAAATGTTCCTAGATTGACAAGTTAATGTGAGGTAATTAGAGGTGAAAAAGACCCTTTTTATGACTCGACAGAAGGCTTTGGAGCCTCAAAGTTTTGAATGTATCTTTGTTGGATATCCTAACAGTGTCAAAGGATATGGCTTACTGGACCCTCACACTGAAAAGTTCCTTGTAGCTCGAAGTGTGATGTTTGAAGAAGAATCATTGCATGATTTTTCAGCAGACCCTGCCAATGAACCGCTTGTTGCCACTAATGAGGAGGAGTACAAAACTTCTTCGAGCACTTTAGAGCAGCCATCAGAGAAGCCCCTTAGGTATAATTCAGAGGATGAGGATTAGGTCATGGATTATCCAACTTAGATGTTAACTTGGGCATAAAAAACCCTACACGACGGGTGAACTAGTCGTTGATCTTGCAGATGTGAGAAGGACTAGATCACAGATTTTTGGGGCTCCTCAACCCCTGGATGCCACTAAAACATTACTTCCCATTCATTGTTATATGACACTTGGTTCAGATCTACAGTCACATTCTGAGGCTACTGGAAACCCACTTTGGGAGGCTGCCATGGATGAAGAGTACTCTGCTCTCATGGAAAACAACACATGGGACTTGGTTCCACTTCTGAAAGGAAGAAATATTATTCGATGCCGATGGATCTATCGAACAAAGATTGCTGCAGATAGTGAGATCAGAAAGTACAATTCTCAACTTGTTGTAAAAGGATACTCACAGGTACATGGCATAGACTACACAGAGACATTTGCACCTGTTGCAAAAATGGACTCCATTCGACTAGTTTTAGCCATTGCCGCTTCTCGCAGATGGGAAGTTCATCACATGGATGTGAAGAGTGCATTTCTTCATGGAGATATCAAGGAGGATATATATATGGAGCAGCTGTAGGGATACATTCAGAACTCTTCCCTCATTTGCAGATTAGAGAAATCTTTGTATGGCCTAAAACAGGCTCCTAGAGCCTGGTATGCAAAGATGGATTCTTTCCTTCTTTCCATTGGATTCATTTGATGCAAATATGATCCGAATGTTTATTTTTTGCAACATTATGATTCTCTTTTTCTGATAGTACTTTATGTAGATGATTTACTAATGACATGGAATCTTACCTCAGCTATTGATTCGGCAAAATCAACATTGCACGATAGATTTTCCATGACAGATTTGGGACTGTTGCACTACTTTCTTAGTCTTGAAGTTTCTCAGTCTACTTCAGGGATCAAGATGGCACAATATAAGTATGCATCAGATCTACTTGTCTGATTTTAGATGACATAATGCAAGCCAACAACATATCCCTTTCTTTTGGGGATCAGATTTGAGGATGCGGGTACTATACCTTTGGTGGACAGTACATTGTATCGACAGTTGGTTGGGAGTTCGTTGTATCTTACTCACACTCGACCTGATATATATTTTGTAGTAGGAGTTTGTTCCAGATATATGCAGGAGCCCCATGAGCTTCACTTGAAAGCTGCAAAGAGAATCCTTCAATATGTGAAAGGTACTTCCAGTTTTGGTATCTTTTATGTTGCAGATTGCTCATTTTCACTGATTGGATACATATATTCTGATTGGCTTGGTGATGGTACAGACTGCAAGTCAACATCTAGTTATGTTTGTAGCTTTGGTTCAGGGCCTTTTTGCTGGTCTAGCATGAAGCAATCCATGATTTCTTTATCTGTAGCCGAGGCAAAGTATAGAGGTGCAGTGAATGCAGCTACATAGGCTGTTTGGCTGCAGGGGCTTCTCTTCGACTTTGGTATTCAGTATCCACTTCCAAATGTCATAATTTGTGACAATCATGGGTCCATTCAGATATAGATTGATCTAGTTTAGAGGCAGAGGACCAAGCACATGGAGATTCACATGCATTACATCCACGAGCTGATTCGTGATCGAGTCATATCACTATAGTACCGCCCCACTGAGCAGCAGGTTGCGGACATCTTCACCAAGTCTTTCAATGAAAATAAATTTTCAGAATTGAGAGCTATGCTTAAAGTGGTGGAGACAACAGAGTAGGCCCTTCTAGCCACTTAGCCCTTTTTTTCCTCTTTTTTTTTTTGGGGGGGGGGGGGGGGGGGGGGGGGATTCCCACGAGGTTTTCCCTCTTTCTTCATTTTATGAGGATCTTTTATTTATTGTACCTAAGTACCTAACATGGAATCTTGTCCGAGACTCAGTTTAGATAAGTGAGTTAGGATGAAGGGGGGGTGTTGGAATATAGTCCTAACATCTACATTTATTTTTTAGCCTAAGTATCCTTGACTTAGTCACATGCACTAAATATCATGTTCACACTTGGTTTTTGGTAAACTAGCTCGGTGCACCAACTTTCCCCTGGTTTTTGCCTTTAAAGGCTTAATATTATGAAAATATTGGTCCAACCACTTTCCTAAACCATTTAGACATCTAAGTTCATGTTCACACCTAACCACACCTCATCCACTTGAGTTATTTGAGGATTGGCGCCCCACATGAAGATTCCCCCTTAAATCAAGGGATTTGGTCCCCCAAATCATTTTAGCATGTTTTAAAGTTGCCTTCCTTGGGAAATGCACCCCTCCTCATGTTTTCCTCATGGCGGATAGTTGACATAGGTTGTCTTGAGTCATTGTTGCTATTTTAGGCCTCCCTTTAGCTTTTCTTAGCCTTTTCTAGTTTTTTACTAGTTTTTTCCTAGTTTTATAGATTCATCAATTTCTATATAACCACCTCCCTTTGGGATTAGAGGTTTGGTTGCTCATGTATTACTATTGTTCATTAATTTAATACATTGATTTTATGGAGAAAATTCTTTCTCTCCTCTCTTGAATATCAACAAATTAATTTTGTTTAATTTAACTAGAGTTCAAGATCTATAGAAGTTTCTACAGGAATTCTACATTATGAATCACACACATGTTATATAATCTCATGGAAGGTACCAAAATATGACCTACTTGTTGACGCTAAGAAATCAATTTATAACATTTTTATGTTTTGGGTGCAATGGTAAATTTTTTTAGGTGAATATTTCCAATTATCTATAATTTTAACCTTTAAAAAACTAAAATATTGTGATTGGTAAAGCCTCTATTGATATTAGTCTTCTATTGGTTTTTAATATTATCTTTTGAAAAATGTTGTAAATTTAACTTTAAAAAGGGTTCTATATTTATCACCTTTAGATTTATGGATTTGTTTCTTCATATATTTACACAAAAATATGCGTTTTTAGGGATAGGTTTCCTGTTTGAGGTCACAATTCTCTTTAAGTTGGTAAGTTATTTCTATGTCCATTGGACTCTTTTTCTTCATTTCCCATGATGATATTGATACCCCTAACTTCTTACACATAGTTGTGAGTTT
Organism: Pinus taeda; assembly: GCA_000404065.3. NCBI lineage: Eukaryota > Viridiplantae > Streptophyta > Pinopsida > Pinales > Pinaceae > Pinus > Pinus taeda. The sequence goes on along the minus strand of APFE030020558.1, from coordinate 18,946 downwards.
CTTGGGCATACTCCATGCTTTTTGTCTTCATGATTTGATAAAATGCACAAGAAAAAATGATGTTAGATTCATAATTTAGAAATTATAAACGTGACATAACCTTCTAGGGCTTAAGGTCCCAAGTAATGTTATTTTGCTTTTATGAAATTTTCACTACTTGAATCAAAATTTTAGGTTGGTTGATGAATTTTTCTCTTCTCAACATTTCCATTAACTAATTATATTCACCATTTTGAGTTTTGGGATGAAAGTTATGGCCTATTTGTCCAATTTGTCCTTGCAAAATTATAGGTATATTTTTGCTATTTCCTTGAGGACTTGGATGCCAAAATTTTAATTTTAATGCCATGGTTTAGTTACTCTACCCAATTTATTTTCATTTACTAATCCTATAATTCATTTTGAGCTTTGAGTAGGGAGTTATACCATCTAGAAGTGAACTAACACCTTATTCCCCTTCCCACCTTGTTTAAGTGTGACTTTTCCATAATTCATTTGGTATTTGTAGTATCTAATTGAAAATAACTTAAAAATATGTCATTTAAGTTTAAACTCATTGTGCATATGATTGGCATACATAATTCACTTAACTTTCAACAACTAAAAATGTTGTTTAAGGCCTCAAAAGTAGTCCTAAAATTTATGACCTAAAAGATAGAAAAAAATATACAATATTTTCTAATGTGGACCATTGATATGGTGCAGTTTCAATATCAGAGTCCATGTGGCACCCTAAGGTTGATCCATTTCACCATCTATTCCCTCCTATATTTCCTCATCACCATTATCCACCTATTCTTATTCTCTTTATTCCTTTATTCTTCTCATTATCTTTCCTCTCCATTGTTTCCACATTCTTTTGTCTTCCTATTTATTTCTCTTCATTTTTTTCCTTTCCCTTATCTTTTATTTTCTTTATATTGATGCCAATTTAGCTTGGTTTCCACTTGGAACCATCCTATTAGCTATGGTTATGGGCATGCCCCATCTCATTCCTTTATCCTTTTATGTAATTTTCACCCCCATCGATCAAACAACTAAGATCAACCCCACCGATATCTATAGCTGATGCAGGAGCATCAAGACCGTCCTCATTTATAAATATAGAATAAAGAGGGGGTGTGATAATTTTAAATATTTGTTGTTTTAGGAAGTGAAGATTATGTAAAAATTCTATTTCTAAATAAAAGGATATGAGAGAATAGTTTAGGAAAAAGAATTGGGATAGAACTTCTATGTTTTCCAGTTAAAATTAGAAAAGCTTCAAGCTTTAAATCATTATGTAAAAAGGGAAAAAGCCTGCTTTTCTAGGAGATAAGGAGAATATCTTTCCTTATGTATGTATCCATTATTATTTTAAATAAAGTGGCAGCAAGCTCTCAGTGGGAGAGGGAGGAGCGTGCCAGAGAAGTATTATTACAATTTCCTCTCAGCGCTGTCATGAATAAGAGATTTCCTGTTGAACTATATGCATGTGGTAAATAAATTATTAACTGTGTGTTTAAAGGATGAAATGGCCTTTTTATTTCTCGGTTTAATTTCTTGTCTGTTTATTGAAATGCTGGAATGGATTTACTATTCAGCGCTTAATGCTTTGTTGTGGATTAAATACATTGTGTGTGTGAACAGTAGATAGAATGGAATCGAATCACAGCTCTTCAATTTAAAAACCAGTGCCTTGAATTATTATGAGGATACGTTCCGTGTATGGGCTGAATATTAATGTAATTCTTATGCAATATAGATGGTATTTTTTAATCGTGGTTCAATGGTGAATTGGTAGAACCGTGTGGGTTTTTTGTATGGACAGCGGAACTGTACTGTGGAATTGCATCGATAATACTCGTGGACAGTGAAACATGGGCTTAAGCCTGTGTATAAATGTGTTGAGCGCACACCATAACCACGTCGAAAGGCTGGTATGATTATAACATTGAATGTTGAGAATTGTATGCGTATTTAAGCCGCGGTGCGGGCATTTATATATCTGTTGTTTGTATTGTTAAAGACTGTGTGTGCGTGGAATAATAAGAACTGAAGTATTGAAACACTGTGTATAAACACTTCAACAAGCTATGCGTGGAACTCCATATGTATGGTTGCGCGGAGGTTGAAGTTTTGAAGTCGCAAATCAGTGGTACACTGCTAATAGCCCGAGCATTCCTCGGCTTCCCTAAAAACAGTTCTATTAACTCGGCATATTAAGTTCAGAGACAGTGACAAGAGTACTGAAAGAAGTATTCTCGTTAAAGCACTGTGGGAATACTGGAACAATTCTACTGCTATATCAATAAGATTATGTGAACTGGGCCCCTTGCTTCGTGATTATCATCGTCTGATTTTTCAGTTGCAAAGCCATAGTTCACTGGAACCAGTGCGGTTTCCCTATGAATCTAGTAATTCAGCAATGCAGATTCACCGATTTTATCATCTGAAGAATGCTAGTCAGTTGTGGATAAGTGATATTCCAGATCTTTTGAGCGAGTATAAACAACTACTATACTTGTCATCAGTAACCACTTCAACAGAGCCTGAGCAAGTTTTTGACATGGGTCTATTGTGAATCAGGTAGAGATAACAGATTTAAACTGTAATTGAACTTCTGAAAAAGATGCATGTGAATTATTTGAATTTGAATTGGCCATTGGGGTTATTTAATTGAGATGTATTTTGCAAGTGAAGAGATCCTGGGTATTGCAGGCTTGGCTTGCATCAGGTGATAGGTATTGCAGGCAGCCCTGCATCAGGTGGTATCAGAGCTAGAATGCTCAGCTAAAGATATTTGTTTTTTTTTCGAATGATGAATGATTTTAAAATTAATATGCAAGCATACACAAATGCAGTAAAGAAGATTGCAGAAGTGGAAAGAAGAAAATATCATACAGGATCTTAAAGGTGAGATGATTTTTTTTTGAGTTGGAATTTATGATTGAAGTTTACAGTTGCATGGTTGCAGAGAAGGTGGTAGTGAACTTGGCATTCAGCTGAAGGCTGGATAAGGAGGACAAGTGCAGTGTCCTGAAGAAGAAGAAGGTGAGTTGAAGAGATAGCCTAGAGAGAGCAGAGGAGTGCTCAAGAGGTTCCAGACGCAGTGAACCAAGTACTTACCAAAAGACCAGATCCGGAGGGAAGGATTGGTGAGGTAAGTTGCAGCAAGAGAGATTGCTGTTGCAGAGGCTAGTACAACTCATGGTGAGTGAGAAACTCATGAGGAAGAAGTCTGCTAGAGGCAGAGGAAGTTTTTCTAGAGGAAGAAGAGGTTCAGAGAAATGCCACAGAGATGTGATGACTGCAGGAGTTCAAGAAAGAAAGATTGCAGAAATAAAGGCACAATTACAGGTACTGGAAGAATGGATACAAGAGCAGGAAAAGCATAAAGGAAAATGGATCTTCCCACTGAAGGGAAAGAGAGTGATTTAGCGACAATTGCAGAGGAGGTTGAGACAAATTCTGATTGCCTTGTTGAAAAAGGGACTTAGAGTTCTTGCGCCAGAGTTTGTGTTTGAAAATCCCACATGCAGGTATATTAAAAGGAAAGTGCTGAAGAAAGCAGTCAAGACAAAAAAGTCTTGTAGTTTTAAACCTGATGAGTTGTGTATGTTTGCAGGTGCAGAGGAGGAGGATATTATTGATGATTTCTTGAATTATTGGGCAGATCCAGACCAACTGGATAATATGAACTCTTGTGTTTGTATAGCTGACAATTATGGTGTGATTACAGGTGTTGAGGAGGATGTGTCATCTTGTGAAACTGTTACAGCACAAGAGGAAGTTCTTATAAATGTTGAGGAAGTGGATCAGTCTATAGCACGGATAAGTGAAGCAACAGTTGAGTCTGTTAAACTTAGCGATTTTGGGCAAACTGAAAGTTTATATGTGAATGCAGGTGATGAGGATATGCTTCAGCAATGCTACAAAGAAATTGCATCTTTAGAATATTTGTTGGAGAATCCACAGTATGAGAAGGAGATTGCAGAAAAGAGAGTCCAGTGCAGTGAACAAGAGGAAAAAGTTATAGATGAAATTGCAGGTGATGAGAAAAAGAATGTTGTAGAGGGACAGGAAGTTTGGGAGGCCGCAACATTTATGATGACAGCAGAGACAACATTGATAGCAGCAGAAGAGGCACTGATGCCTTATATTTTTTATTCTAACAATTGTTTTGTGAGTACAGGGTTTATTGAAGATGCTGGGCAAAGTGTATTAGAACGAGAAATTGAGCTGATGAGGCGGATGATGATGAAGGAATCCTGGAAGAGACCAGCAGCAGTGAAACAAAAGAGAAGCAGAAAAAGGAAGACAACAGAAGATTGCGAGAGCACAGTCAGTGGAGCGATGCAGCATAAAGTGTGGAAACCTGGAGAAGAACATCAGAAAGAAACAGTGGCAAGTGGAAAATTACAACACAAGATATGGGATCCAGGCATTCATAGATCCGAACACATGATTAGGGGATCATGATTAATTTTAAGGTTGGGTGTATGATGCAAGAGCGTTAAGACCGTCCTCATTTGTAAATATAGAATAAAGAGGGGGTGTGATAATTTTAAATATTTGTTGTTTTAGGAAGTGAAGATTATGTAAAAATTCTGTTTCTAAATAAAAGGATATGAGAGAATAGTTTAGGAAAAAGAATTGGGATAGAACTTCTATGTTTTTCAGTTAAAATTAGAAAATCTTCAAGCTTTAAATCATTATGTAAAAAGGGAAAAAGCCTGCTTTTCTAGGAGATAAGGAGAAGATCTTTCCTTATCTATGTATCCATTATTATTTTAAATAAAGTGGCAGCAAGCTCTCAGTGGGAGAGGGAGGAGTGTGCCAGAGAAGTATTATTACAATTTCCTCTCAGCGCTGTCATGAATAAGAGATTTCCTGTTGAACTATATGCATGTGGTAAATAAATTATTAACTGTGTGTTTAAAGGATGAAATGGCCTTTTTATTTCTCGGTTTAATTGCTTGTCTATGTATTGAAATGCTAGAATGGCTTTACTATTCAGCGCTTAATGCTTTTTTGTGGATTAAATACATTGTGTGTGTGAACAGTAGATAGAATGGAATCGAATCACAACTCTTCAATTTAAAAACCAGTGCCTTGAATTATTATGAGGATGCGTTTCGTGTATGGGCGGAATATTAATGTAATTCTTATGCAATATAGATGGTATTTTTTAATCGTGGTTCAACGGTGAATTGGTAGAACCGTGTGGGTTTTTTGTATGGACAACGGAACTGTACTGTGGAATTGCATCGATAATACCCGTGGACAGTGAAACATGGGCTTAAGCCTATGTATAAATGTGTTGAGTGCTCACCATAACCACGTCGAAAGGCTGGTATGATTGTAACGTTGAATGTTGAGAATTGTATGCATATTTAAGCCGCGGTGCAGGAATTTATATATATGTTGTTTGTATTGTTAAAGACTGTGTGTGCGTGGAATAATCAGAATTGAAGTATTGAAAGCACTGTGTATAAACACTTCAACAAGCTATGCGTGGAACTCCATATGTATGGTTGCGCGGAGGTTGAAGTTCTGAAGTCGCAAATCAGTGGTACACTGCTAATAGTCCGAGCATTCCTCAGCTTCCCTAAAAACAGTTCTATTAACTCGGCATATTAAGTTCAGAGACGGTGACAAGAGTACTGAAAGAAGTATTCTCGTTAAAGCACTACGGGAATACTGGAACAATTCTACTGCTATATCAATAAGATTATGTGAACTGGACCCCTTGCTTCGTGATTATCATCGTCTGATTTTTCAGTTGCAAAGCCATAGTTCACTGGAACCAGTGGGGTTTCCCTATGAATCTAGCAATTCAGCAATGCAGATGCACCGATTTTATCATCTGAAGAATGCTAGTTAGTTGCGGATAAGTGATATTCCAGATCTTTTGAGAGAGTATAAACAACTACTATACATGTCATCAGTAACCACTTCAACAGAGCCTGAGCAAGTTTTTGACATGGGTCTATTGTGAATCAGGAAGAGATAACATATTTAAACTATAATTGAACTTCTGAAAAAAATGCATGTGAATTATTTGAATTTGAATTGGCCATTGGGGTTATTTAACTGAGATGCATTTTGCAAGTGAAGAGATCCTGGGTATTGCAGGCTTGGCTTGCATCAGATGATAGGTATTGCAGGCAACCCTGCATCAATAGCTTTGGGCCATATTGAGACTTTTAGTTGGGGGTACATTAACAAAGAATTTTTTTTGATATGATGGTTTGACCCTAAACTTCCTATGGGGTGTGTGTCACCTCTTAGTACATTTCATAAATGTTTGGAGATTTTTAAAGTAACTTAAAAATGTTTCAATACCACCTATAAACCTCCCATTATCGCATGTGTGCCATGGCACTAACATCATCACCCAATTCACCATGTCACAACATAAGAGTTTTCTCTTTCCATAATGGCTTCCCACATGGCCCCTTTCCACTTACAACTGTGGCACTACCAAATCACCCACCATGTGGCATCCACTTCATTAAGCATAAAATTTTCTTACTTTTTCCAAAATTCCAAAACTTCCTAATTTTCCGAGTGACATCCAATTCCAAAATTTTCAACTTGGCCTCCATAAAAAACTCCCTAATCAAGCTTCCCTTGGAAAAAATCATGATGTGTGTCACCAATTTCTCCTCTATGATACAATTTATACCATTTTTGATCCATAATTGCTTGCAATTCAACCCACAATTTAGGGATTTTCTCATTTATTTTTCCAATTTGACCATTTCCTCCATGGATGATTTGTAAATTCTCCCAGTTCAACCGATTTGACCTTTGAAATTGTGAATTTGACTTCCTCATGAATTACTTAATGAGATTCATCTAGAAATTGGGGCTTTTTCCCAGTTTTTCTTTGAAACCATTTTGGAAACATAATCTAGCTAATTACAAACCCAATACAATCAAATAAAATTTAAAATTAGAGTTGATACTCCCTAGGGCTTAATTTCATTTGGTTTGTCTAGAAACTTACCCTATTTTCTCATAGGGAATTTTGTCACATATTTTCCAAACATCCACTAAAGTTTTCGCCTCTCTAATTTTACTCTATTTGAGCTTTGGATTGGCCAATGTAGGCCTAGTGTTTTAGTCTAGCTTTAATACCACTCTATAATGTACCTATCCACCTTGGTGGCTACTGGGTTACACTAATATAAACCAACTCTAAACACCTTAAATTTCCAAGTTCCTATTAACCTAGCTCTTGACTCCATCATTAAAGAGATATGATACCAATTTAATAGTTATGATCTACACACAAACAAACAAGCAAGCATAACATTATACATTAACATTAAAATTTCATGCATAATAGAAAATAAATATAATTTAGAATACCCATGACAATATCAAGATCAATTTACATAGAAATTACACGTTATTAATCACATTAAATCATACACAAGAGTAAACACTTATTTTTAAGAAAATAACAAACTAGTTGTTGGCTAAGGATGTTCCTCCCACCCTTAAGCATTATCATTTCAAGTCTTTCAATGGTAGTACAACCCCAATTTTGGGTTGTGACACCAACAAGAGAACTCAACCCTAAGCCCAATACCCTCTAGAACATAGGTTTCTCACTTAGCCAAAAATCTGAAACAACACCTTCCTTTTCACCCTCATTCTACACAAAACAAGAGGGGATCAACCTTCTCTATAGTTGAAGCCCCTTAGATTAATTCCCTCTTCTATGGGTTCGATGTAGGTTGGTAAGGAAAATATTTGTTTTGTGATACTAGGGATGTCTCTATAGTAATGTACCATCCATGATAAATTTATTCCTTATCAGACTTTTATGATTTTAATTTTTACAAGTATGGATGATGGCCATGGGGCTAAAAAGTAAGTTTAAACTTTTTTATGAGAATGTAAATATTTATTACCGTTAAGGTTTTTTTTTAACTTGAACTTATTGTTATTTTGAAAATATAAGAGGAGCCACCACATGAGTATTCATGATCCCAACTATAAGGAAATAGTTTGAAATCAATTATGGTCCATGAAAGGACAATTTCCATAGAAAAGGAAAAATACTCCATCTTCTAGGGGATGATTTCCTACCCCCAATAATTATCAGGACAATAGAGAAATGGCTTGAGGTGGAAAAAAGGCAGTAAGATTGATTGCGAGAGAAAAAGGAAATTTGAAACCATAAGTACTTGTGGGAGAGGAATATTGGTTATGGAAGACTTAATTCTAGTAGGATGCTGCTACAAATCTAAGGAGGAATACTATTAAGATACTAATAAATTTTCTGATATGAGAGACAACTTGAGGCTCGAGGGGAGTTGAGTAGGGTAATAGTTCACTAGTTGGGTGGAACATGGTCATTCTTATTATATTTTTAGGGTTTAGATAAGTAAATTTTTTGGGTTTCTGTGTCCTATGAATGAGTTATAGCCTTAATTTCTTTATGTTGGTATGATTTTTGAAAAATTTATGTGTAGACATGGTAGTTAGTATATGTTTCTTTCTTTTGGATAAGAGATGGTAGTTTATTTATAGTCAAGAGTGGTGAATAAATACAACAAATTCGTTTCAAGTATAGTCTATGTAAAAATAAAGGAAATATATACATGCCGAAATAGGGTTAGGAAGGGTAGAAAATCATTAAACAAACTTCAATGCACTTTGCGTGAACCCCTATAGTCCCTAATTAATGGGCCCTCTCTCTTAAGAGAAATTGATGAGGAAACCTAAGAATAGGACCCTAGGATCAACCATTTTTGGGATAGAGAGAGTTATTTGACTCAATATAAAATAAAAGGAAATGGGTACAAAAGTATTTAAATGAGTTCATAAACACATTTTCATGTGTAATTTGAAAGAATTGTTGTGTAGGCATAATAATGTATAATACTCTGGAAAATAATTGCAAGGTATAATATATAGAAAGAAAAATATTTTTTAGGTTGACTTGTGTTTGCAAGAAAATCCTTGTCTATTTGAGAATGGCCCTATGAAGATCAAATGTAGAAACTTGGATAAAGGAGTCTTACATTTACTGACCCTGGCCCCTTGTCTATTTGAGAATGGCCCTATGAAGATCAAATGTAGAAACTTGGATAAAGGAGTCTTACATTTACTGACCCTGGCCTATATATATATATTATATAATATATAATATATATAGATATGTGAAATCCAAGCAAATATAAGATACAAATAGGCAAAAGTATGAACCATAATAAATAATTTTGAACACATCTATGATTAAAAGCAAAAGGAAAATTATTATCTTTAAGTCATTATGAATAAAACTCATTATAGTATACATATTTGAAAAAAGAAAAAATTTACTTCATAAATTTAGTGGTAAAGTTTTACATAATTCTATGCATTAGAGTTCTTGCTAGTTCCTTACAGCTATGGCCAAACCAAATGAAATATTGTACAATATTTAAGTTTTAAGAAGCACTAAATAAATATGTTTGAATCATAAATGTTTAGGCTACTTGTATATAACACTATTTGTTTAAGAAGTACAAGTTAAACATCCTGTGGTAGAATTCCTTTAGGGTACTTGAATGCTCTGATCAAAATAAAATAAAAATGGGTAGGGTTCAACATGAAATTTTTACTCATATAAGAGGTTTTTAACTTGGCCAGACTGGATTGGCCTAGCGAATCAGTATAATATTTGGAAATAAAAACCTGCACTAGTGATAATGTGCAAGCAAAAAAGTGCCTGAAAGATGTTGATAATTAAAAAGAAGAGACCCTTATGAAGTTTCCTTTCTTATAGAACTTTAGAACGTCAGAATGGGAAAAACCTGCAAAATCATCGTTGTTAGTGACATTAGTGTAGGAAGAGAGAAACCCAAAAATAATTTAAAAGAATATTTATGAGAGTATTTGTTTCCTGGAAATAGACTTGATGAAATTGGGAATTCTTTGCTCTTGTCACAACTCGATGAGGATTTTGATTAATAACCCTTGTCAGAAAGAGAAGAAACTTAATCATGAAAATGAATGAGAAAATAAAAATACCATTAGGGTTCAAGAGGGGGGGATACTAGGATGACCCTTGAGAAAAATAATTATATCCATAAAACATTGCGTACACGTTCCATGGCAGGAAGGGGGGAAGAAATCCCTACGAAACCAAAAAAAATGGAGTTGATTAACCCTAATTCAAAATTTTCGAGTTGAGTGAGCAAGGAAATTAATAACCTAAGAATAAATCCTTTGGAAAACAAGTGATGGAAGAAATAACAAAGGAAGGACCAAAATATTTAACCATTGCTTGGAATGCAAGAGAATATTGCTATCTGTATTTGCAGACATAGTGGTTAGAGAAGAAGCTATCATTTCTACTACAAAATTACTATAATAAGATATTCATGCTGAGAAAAAACAAAGTTACCAACTTAAAGAGAATTGTAACTTCAAAACAAGAACTCGAGCTCAAAAAACCCCTATTTTGTACAAAAAACATGAAAAAATGCCTTGAAAAATAAAAATGTTGATGCTACATCAACATTTTTTTTCATGTTAAAAATCCAATATTTTTTTAGCAACAACATTAAAAACCAAATTTTTGTGTGAAAGAAACATGAAAATATACCCCAAAATTGAAAGGTGTTGATGTTGAAATTAAAATTCCATTGTTTTTTAGAAATTCCATTAAAAAAAATATCATGACCCTGAAAAGCCTTAAAATTCCAATAGTTTTCAACCATAGCATTAAATATAAAATATCACATCTCTAGAAAACCTAAAAATTCCAACACTTTTCAACCATGGCATTAAATATTGTTTGGAATATTGACAGGGGGTTGAATTAGTATTTCATTTACAATTAGTTAATTATAAAACTTTAGAGGATGAACAATAGAACATTAGTTAACAACACATCATAAGGGGAATATACAAGAAATTTTTAAGTGGAAACCTTTCCAGGAGAAAAACCACTGAACATTTTTCTAATATTTTTTGAGTACAAAAATGATTAAGCTCGAACTGAAAGGGAAACCCAAATTTCCTAGTACTATAGAAAAGAATTCAATTTTATTAGGTAGCTCCAATTCCTAAAAGGATGCTCCTACACCCTAGTTTTACCAACTCCAACTGGAAGGGCACTCTAACTCCCTGTTTTTAATAGCTTCAATTGAAAGGATGCTCCAACACCTTGAAAGCTTTAACTTGGCCTAACACCACCCTACCACCCTGAATTATTTTTAGGTTCCAACCCAAAGGAGACTTTGCTATCTTTTCTTGTACCACCAAACCACCCTTAAAATAAAATAAATCAAACAATTTGTGGGCCCCCTACTAGGGACAATGACCCACATACAAGGATATTCAGTAAAACCCTTTTCTACTAATGTATGCTTCAAATATACAAATAAAATCAAACTATTTTAAGACTGCTGCTAAATGATGTAATACTATGAATAACTCATGTACCTCAAATGTTTAAGCAAAGTGTGCCAATGTAGATACCCTTAAGTGTGGTGAAGTTGAATGATTCACTAGATGACAAGGATTGATAGTCTAGTGTGGAATGCAAGTAGAAGGGTTCATTTACTATAGTTCACCATACAAATTAATTTGCACACTTGTTGTTGAATAAATTTGGTTCTAATAAAAAGAATGATTGAGACATATATTTCTTGGTATATGGAAATCAATTGAAACCTACTTTTGATATCTAATATCCAATTATTTACATTGGACTCCAGCTTTTAGCTTTTGCTACTCATATTATTTGATTGTACTTGTTTTCTCACTCTGCAATACAAATAAATTTGATGCAATTTGTCCCTTATTATTTTTTATCATTTCAAGATCATCTTAAATTGATAGAAAAGGTTAATGTTGCACATAAAAAAATATAAATTGGGAGGGAAATATTTAATAATTTTTGTTTGAAACTTGTGTAATTATAATATATTTATTTCATTTTTTTTTTTTTAAATTTTTGAACAAAAATTAATATGTTAGTAATTGTAAGATGTATATTCTCAATTTTTTTTCCATATTGAATTTTACACCATCATTTTTTCTAGTATTAAATCATTTTTTTTGGGGTATCAATATAAAAATCAACTTCAATTCGAATTAGAATTAAAATTTGGTAACAAGTAAATGAATGCCATCATCTAATTTGATAACATAAATGAACAATTAAATTTTTATGTTAAACAATCGAATAGTAAGTCCATATATCAAACCATAAAAAAAAAAAAAAAAAAATGACAAGAAAAAAAGAAAAAAGACAAAAGAAATTCCATTTGTAAACCTAAATGAACTACATTAAATATTATGCTATTGAAACATCCATATAGTGAGACACATGCATGAGATATGCATCAGTGAAAAAAAACAAGAGAAGCAATAGAAATTTGGATGATTATGCTATGAAAAACTTCAACATGCTATGTAATATCCTATTATTTATTTTGATCCCTTGAATTTCATGCAATCAGAAGAAACTTTTATCTTCAAAGAATTCACTCTTAACATCATAAAATAAATCATGTGTTTTTTTCATCACATCATCAAAGACATTATCCATATGATCCATCGTTGGAAATATATCATGTGTATTGGTTGGTCTTTATAGTGGATGAACAAGTTGGGTTACTAGTGCCTCCACCTCTTCCCACCAAATATTTCTAGGTTCATGTGTGGAACCATCAAATAGGTCATTTAGAACATCAAAATCATAAAAGAAATAATTTTAACCATTCCTAACATTAACAAAGAGATAGTATATATATATTATCTGTGGAAAGATAAGGTTTGGGTCTAACAGTGGACAGGGAGGTTGGTTCTTGGTGGGGTTCCTTATCCAAACTCAAAATGAAGGATTATGAGTAGATCTGGGAATTCCCATTGAAAACAATTAAAACCTTAATTTCAATCGATTCATAACCCACTTTGACACCATTGATCTTGATCTTAGGGGATAAGATCCAAGAATAAAGAATGTTGAGAGAGGAGGGGAGGAACACACATATATTCCAAGCAATGAATCCCATAAACATTAACAAAAAGAAAAGAAAAATACCCACACTGAATACAACAAATAATTTTATTAATTGAGAAGAAGACTCTTTTTACAGCTACATTTTTGAGGGCCAATCTATCCTTTTGCAAGGAGAGCTTCATTATTTATATTATTATTGGTACTTGATTGAGTTACATCTTTCAATACGATGGGTGGATAATGCTTTCCATTTAGATCATACTACAAGTGCCAAACATAGTTAGTATGCAAAATTACACTTAGAACAAGGTGGGAAGGTGAATAATGTGTTAGTTCACTTTTATAAGGTATAACACCATACTCAAAGCTCAAAATGGAGTATGGGTTTAGTAAATGGACATATATTTCATAGAAGAACTAAATCATGGCATCAAAATTGGAATTTTAGCATCAAAGTCCTAAAGGAAATAAAAAGAAATATGCTTATAATATTTCTAGGACAAATTGAACAAATAAGTCAAACTTCAAAAGGCCATAACTTTCATCCAAAAGCTCAAAATGAGAATATTAGTAGTCAATGGAAATATTGAGAGGAGGAAAAGTCACAACTCACATACAATTTTGATTTTGGAGTGAAAATATTAGAAAATCAAAAAAATATTACTAGGGACCTTAAGCACTAGACAATTATGTCACTAGAATTTCTAAATTGTGTATCTATCATCATCGTTGCTTGCACATTTGATTGAATCATAAAGACAAGAAGCATGGAATGGAATGTGCCTAGAGAACTCACAACTATGAGTAAGAAATGAAGGAAGCATGGAATGGAATGTGCCTAGGGAACTCACAACTATGAGTAAGAAGTGAGGAGTATGAATATTAACATGGGAAATGAAGAAATAAAGTCCAATAGAAATAGAAAAAAAGGAGAATTATGACCTCAAAAGGGGTACTCTAGCCCTGAAAACTCATCTTTTTTTGTTAAAACATGAAAACAAATCCACCAATCAAGTGGTGCTAACCATAACATCCTTTAGAATATTAAAAGTACAACATTTTGTAAAAGTTGCATATTAGAATCCAATAGAAGACTAATTTCAATAAGAGTGGTTTTACCAATAGTAATTTTTAACTTTTCAAATGTTACAATAAAAAATCATTTGAAATCTTAGTCTTTTTTTTTTTACCATTGCAACGAAAAAAAAAAAAAAACATTAGAAATGAATTAGCCAACCACAGGTAATGGAACCTACCATGAAACTGTATGGCATGTGGGTGCAATATTCATAGCAATAACGATGATAAAATAAATGTGATTCACATTTAATTTACCATTTTTTTAAAATTTAGGTATGTTATGGCTATTTGAATTTGTGTCTTTATTTGTTAAATGTTCCATTTGTGTGCAAACTTTCTCATCTCTTTCCTCTATTTTTGGCAATCTCATTTCTTAACTCAAATTATTTCAATGGACTATGAATTTTTTCGTAGCATTTTTGACATTGATTCTTAATAATTGGAAACTTAGAGCTACCAAAAAGCTTTTGAAAACATATAGCCAACCCATTTGAAATTTCGGCAACAAATTTTTAATTTGGGAAGGTAATCATTTATAAGTGTTGTTTTAAAAATATTTGTTTTGTAATATTTTTTGAAATATTTATAATTAATTTTTTTAAAGTTCAATTAAAAAATTATGAAAATATAATGGTTGAACTAGTTTTTGCTGAGGCGTTCTCCAACCTAGTATGGAAGAGATGTTGTAATGCCAAGTGATATTTTTTTGCAGTGAACTACAATCTCATCCAAGATTAGTAATGGCCAGGTTCCAAAAGGAAACTATCTGATTAAGAAAAATGTTTTTTTTATTTCAAACATAAAACTTTCTCTTCTTTTGTGTAAGTTTAAATATTAAACTTCTTTTTTGTAATTGTTTTTTATATAAAATTTCTATAAAGTTTTTAATATTGAGAATTTACTGTTTTTTCCATTTTAATACAATATTTTTACTAATAGTTTTTTATTTATTGTATTAAATCAACAAATAATTAAACAAACCAAATCGTATCAGCAAATTCCTAATTCTTTTGAACGATATGGTGCCATTGCTATGTTGTCCTTGTATTTACACTTAATTCAAGTCAATGCTTAATAAGTCATCCTCATCTATCTATTTTATTTTATACATTGTACATCAATGTTATCAGAACTCGATGGGTCAATGAACTGGTAGAACCCCCTAGACCGAGAACCAATTAGAATCAAACAGAATCTGGTAAAAAAATCGGACCAAAAAAATGATCAACTAAAAACACATAAAACATTCAAATTTTAAAGAAAACTACATATATTCATGTGCATCCGTATGAATCCAAACCATTTGTACACACAAGAAAAAGTTCTCATTTATATATCATGTAAGGGTGCACATAACCAAAATGACACTGAGTGCAATCAATATTTGAACTGAAAATACGTAAAAAAACAAGATCTAGATGACTTCTACTATAAAAAAAAATCATGTTACAAAAAATACCTACTTATCATCAAACTATTTTCCTATATTGGGATCTTCGTCATCAATATCACCCTCTAAGGATTAAAATAAGATAAAAATTCTTAGCATTATGATTCAATATTTTGTTTAGTGAAGGGTACATTTTTAGTAGGATCATGACAAAGGAGTTAAACAAACAATGCCACTAACATCAAGGTACATAGAGGGATTGGTGATCTTGATTATATGCTAGTTTGATACCCTCGCACATGAAAAATCCGATGGAAACATTGCAATCCCCCCAATCCTAAAATCCTAAAAAACTGCTAAGTCTACTAGATTTTGAGTGAGATCTAAAATTTTACTTTCTCCATGTGAATTCTAATGAGGTCAAAACCACTCTCAAACATCCCGAGTCATTTCATGATAACGTTAAAAATTTAAGGATGAAAATGAATGTTAGGTCCCTATAATACTAGTGATGCCCCCATTACTATTGTAGTTATATCCCTTATTAATATTATTGTGCCCCTATTGTCCCCATATTGTTATTACTGTGCCCCATAGAATCCCTCTATTGTTATTTTTGTGCCTTTATATTACTGTTGTTAGGCTAGCTTGGTTATATTTTGACCCCTTAGACTCCTATATATAAAAAGAAGGTTTTGTCATTTGAATCATCAAAGATTTTTTCATTTGTGTAATATAAAGGAGGTTTCCCCCTCGAAGAGGCTGAATTCTAAGGCATTCAACTATCTTTTATATATTTTTGTGAGTTGGTTTCATAACATTTGGTATCAGAGCTTTGGATTCTAGGGTTTCGCTGCTCCAAATAGGTCATCGTGGAATTTGCGCTATAACTTTTTTTTGGCGACGTTTTAGATGCTAAAAAAAAATCATTTGGGCCGAAATCGTTATGAACCTCAGGTCTGAATTTTAGAACTTTTTCTGCTATATTTGCGGAGATATGATCTGAGGAAGTTGGCCTTTTTGTAGACTCCCGAATTTCATTCCAAATAGGTGACCTGGGGAAAATCATCATAACTTTTGTTTTGAGCATCAGATTGATATTTCGTAAGAAGTTACAGAAAGAGGATGGACTGTAGTTTCCTGTGTATATTTTTCAGATACTAAGGTCAAAACAATGACACGTGGCACTTCATACAAGTTCGCTCTTTTGGAAAGGTCTATAATTAGGTCATCTTGGGAGATTGTGCATAACTCTGCCTTGGAGAATCTAAATTCGATTAGACTTGTGGCATTGGAAAGAGGACACAGTGAGCTACTATAGGTCGCAATTACAGAACTAGATGATCCGAAATTATAGAGATACATCAGATTCAATATCGAGCTCCTATAAAGTGAAAAAAGGTGTGTAGTTTTTTTTAAATTTTGCATAAGCTTGGTTTGAAAAATTAGTTTGAAGGAATTCAAAGGGCATAGTAAAGCATTATTATCGGTAATTTATGCCCCAATGAAAGAAAATGCAAACACCTAGTAAGCAACCTGAAGGCTCTAACATGACTCATGAAGAAGAGGAAGAAATGCAACATGATATATCAAAATTACGAGACCAAGTGCGACAAATTTCACTTGCAGAAAAAGTAACAGAATCTAAGATGGATGGTTTAAAGAAAGATGTGGAAGATAAGATGAATGGTTTAAAGAATGGCATGGAAGCTAATATGAATGGCATGGACGCTAAAATGGATGGCATGGATGATAAGATGGAAGAATTGAAGATAAATTTGAATAAGTTTCTACAAGAAATGGTCACTAATGGTGAAAGGGTAGTAAAGGAAACTCATGTTGAGAACAAAAGAAATGTTAATCATGATTCCATAGACTCTAATGTTGGATCGAAGACCCACCATATTCCAAAAATCGATATGAGGAAGTTTGATGGCAAGGATCCCGCAACATGGATATTACAGATTGAGCAATTTTTTGATCTCAATAATGTATGTGCAAAACACACAAAAGGTACGTATGGCAACTTTATATTTGGAACCAAATCAGTTTGTATGGTATCAATGGCTTTGCTCCCGTAAACAATTTATCACTTGGGCAATTTTTACGGAAGAATTGATGGCACATTATGAGGATACAAAAAGCAACACTTTTTTTAGCCAATTGATAAGTCTCAAACAAAAGGGTTCAATAATGGAGCACATTGAGGAGTTCCAAAAATGAACATAAGGGTAAAAGATATTCCAGAGGAGCATAGGATTGATGTGTTCATAGGGTCTTTAAAGGATAATATCCAACATGATGTTCGCCTTTGGGAACCTGATTCATTAGAGAAGGCATTCAAGTTAGCAAGAAAAATGGAAAGCAAAATTATGGCAACCAGGAAGCATACCACTCACATCTATAAATATGGAAGTGGTGTTGTCGCTAGTCTTCCACAACCTATAAGGTTGACACCACAACAATTGGAAGAAAAAAGAGCAAAAGGGCTTTGTTATAGTTGTGATAGCAAATACACTAAAGGTCATGAGTGTGCTGAGAAGAAATTATTCTACATAGATTGTGAAGAGGAAGAAGAAAAGGAGCAAGAAATGTCAAAATAAGAGGATATACTCCAGGAACAAAGCCTAGATGAAGAACAAATGAATCCGGCCATATCTTGTAATGTATTGGCAGGAATTATGTTAGGCCCCTATACTACTAGTGTAACTGCTTATTGTTATTAGTACAACCCGTTAGCGTTTGAGATTTCACCTAGGCTGAGATAGACAAACCTCAAAGATACATCAAACCATTTCACCTCGTAGCTAGCCCTACGAGGTATGAGAAGGCTCTCTCGGGTCAAAACTCGGTGGATTTTGTCAATAGGATGAGTTGCCCAATTAGGAACAAGGATTTTAGGCTAGTAAACTGATAAGGGGGATTGATTTAAAGTTTTTGGGTTTTTTGGTGGCAATTGGAGGGAGTGCAATTCAGGGTGCGGGGATTGAGCTCAGTTTTTGCAGGTGGGTCTTTGGGGCAAGGTAAGAATTTATGCTGATGCCTTTAGCTGAAAAAGATGATCAAGGAGGAAAGAAGAGAGGCTAAATAGGGCGAACAATGAATTCGAATCCTCTCTAGACAGTGGAAAACATAAATTTTAAACAAAATTGAAAGCTGAGCATGGCATGCATGAATTCAAACTTTATCACTTCTTTTGTTTAAATAGCAACAAGAGATTAAGAAATGGAACACATAAACACACTTACAATAACAGTAGGAAACACACCATCAACATAATAATCCACAAGAATCCACAATGAAGTCTGCAAAACCCTGGCCTTCCTTTTCCTCAAATTGCAGAAAATACAAGTCAAAAATACAATAGCACTTCTCCCTCTAGAGTCCAAACATGAAAATGAGAAAGAGAAGGCATAATATAGAAGGTCTAACCTCTTCCCCCACCTCTAGGGGTCGAGCTCAGCTTCCTAGGAGCTGTTACAACTAATTCTAAATAAGTCACTAGATAATAGGCCAGC
>APFE030020557.1:0-12593 GCA_000404065.3 Pinus taeda | reverse complement strand
ATCTTTCTAATTTTCTATTGACTGAGTGAGGCTTGATGTGACATAATTTCCTTGCTGGAGGGATATTTATGACAAATCGTTTTAAAACCAAAAAAAGACTAATTTTGTGAGTGGTCATTTCGTGGGTGAGTGCTTTGACACTGTTGTGCTTAACACTACTATTGCTCTTCCCAATGATATCAGAATTGACAAGGTTCCAAGTAGCTAACTAGGGGGTTGAAAGAATATGTGAAGGAAGCTTTTATATATTAATTTAATATCAAACTACTACTATTTTGTTGTGTGGAGAAAAGGTGTGAGAAGTGTGGAAAAAAGGGTGTGTGGAGAAACAGGTGCCTTATGCAAGTGAGGGGGTGGGGAATGCAGGCGAGGTGGGGGGTGAACAAATATGTGGATGAAGATTTTATATATTAATTTAATATCAAACTACTACTAGTTTGATGTGCAGAGAAAGGGAGTGTGTGATAAAGAGTGTGCAAAAGAAAGCACCTCTACACTCTGCACAATGAAAACACTTTTTCACTCAGCAGATTCGAAAATAGAAATTGAGAATATAACTTTAAACATGTCATGTTCCTCTTTTATTGAATTCGTTTCACTTTATTAGGATATGCCTTTCTGTTACAATGGGATTTTTACTACTATCCAATATACAACAGCCATGAGGCAGGTTTTGGTTTTTATTGTTGTATGCAAAGTGCAGAGAGATTTCATTGTGCGCACTCCACACAATGAGAAAGATTCCATATAATGAAATTTTTCACACAAGATAGCAATATAACAAATACAGTGTAATATTAATTATTAAAATAAGCTACAAAAAACATGAATTTGAAAATCAAATTGCAAAAGTTTATGATTAGGCATTATTCGTTGAATTGATTGTATTCTTGTTGTATTGGTTTCAAAGTTGCTGAAGGAATGTGTTGTTGTGTCCTAGAGAAGGAATGTGTGGTATTTACAACAAATTTAGCATTGTTACAGCGAGATAGAGTACCTTGTTTTGGAGGCTCTAGAGGTAGGAAGACAACGAAATCCTGAGGCTGGAAATATTAGTGAACTTGAAGAAGAAGTTGAGGAAGGAGGAGCAACCCCTATTGAGGAAACTCCAGAAGTCAAGTTATTGAGATCATTGTTAGGTTCAAGTTCAAGACCAAAGCTTGGAATATCTACCTATGATTGCAGCCTAACAACAAAAAAAATGTTTGATTGGAATAGTGAGTTAGACAAATATATTGAATATGAAGATATTTATGTTGACAAATGGGTGAAGTTTGCAGTAACAAGGTTGAAAGGTCATGTTGCACTATGTTGGGACAATGTGCAGACTGAGAGGAGAAAGAAGAATAAGCCATTGATCAAAGGTTGGGACAAGATGGTAGTGAATATTAAGAATAACTTCATACCAAAATATTACTAGTTAACTCTCTGCAGGAAGATATTGAACTTCAAACAAAGGTCACTAACAATAAAAAAATATACCAAAGAATTTTACGAAGTTAACTTGAGAGCAAGTTATGTGGAAGATATGCCAGAAAATACAACAAGGTATATTAATGGTTTAAGATTGAATATTCAGGATGAAATCATCATGCTTTCTCCAAGGACCATGTGTTGTCACTCCTAGAGACAACCTCGGATTGCTTACAAGGCCAGTGCCTAGGCACATCTATATTTTGTGTGTCTCAAATGATTCTTAAGACATTGGAGATATCACATATATATATTAAAAGGAATGGGTTGGTTCATTCATCCAAAGGTATAAGTCATATATTTCTGATACTTCTTCACTTATGCAATTCACAGAAATATGTGCACAAAATAGTGGAGGCCGAGTAGTTCAAGGACTTATAGTTTAATAATATTTTGTAGAGCAAATGAGAGAGGATAAGGAGAAAGAGAAACTCATCACATAGAGATTAAAGCATCAAGAATTCTACGCTTAACACATAGAACTTGAAACATCAAGAATTTCAACACTTAAGAGTTACAGGTAGATATAATGAACAGAAGAGAAACTGGGTGCTATGATTCATGGAACGCAACATTTCAAGATATAATTTCAATGATCCATATAGGCACATGCATTCACAATGTCAATACAAATGAATCTATGAGGAAGTTACAGGCACATGCATTAACATATTGATACAAATGAATCTGTGAGGAAGTTTGAAATATTTATAGCAGCTATGATTACATGAATTCAGAGAAGAAACATGAACATAATGGGTTTTAATAGAGGGATAACATATTGTAATACTTGAAGGGGGAATCACCACCATCTGCTTGATATTCTATAAGATTTGTACTATAAAGTTATACAGTCTGAAAATAATATGTAGAGTTTTCTTTAGGATTTCTGAACCTTTGTAAAATGTTTATTTCCCCTATTTATCTAGAGAGGGGAGCATTTCAATCATTCATTACAATAAAATGTCTTTTGTTGAGTCTCAGTTGTCAGATCGACTAGCTGTCTCAACCAGGGATGGCTCTGTGGCCCAAAAACATTATAAAATATTAATTGCCTCATTTAATGGTGGCACATTACAGGGTAATAAAACAAGTCAACAATCAGGTCAGAAAGTTAACAAAAATATCTTCATGCCCATCCTTGTGATCGCTTCTGCTTCAATTTGTAGTTCGCTCACAGTATGGCCTCCTGTGTTGCTCAATCGACTCCCATCGCTTTTTCCTTTACTACTTGAACCATTCATCCTTTAAAGCTGGGGGTGGATGCTATCAGTTTCATGCCGCAGTACTAAAGCAAAGGACCCTTGGATGGTCATTCATCTTCCTTATGTATGGGGGCATCATGCTAGATAATCAAGTCCTCCCGAACCACTAAGTCCTTGTTTACTTCTGTCAGCGTCAACCCTGGTTCTGTGTCACAAAGGGCCTTTCTAGATTATCCCATGTTGAGTTTGAATCCTCCATCTCTCATATTAAATGCCTCAGCTACCAACCCACCACACCTTTTCTGCAAAACACTATTGACGCCCTGATATGCCTGGTGATGCACTTATGGTGTAATATGGAGGACTTTCCGGTGCTAGCCCTTATCACTAAAACTTTACGAAACAAGCAAGTTCCAATCTCCTTTAAGCCCCTTTACTTTAGCCCCTTTCTGTAATTCTCTTCATATGACAAAGGTCTAGAACCAGGTACTTAGCCCTAAGGTGCTAGAGCCTTTAGACTCCTATCCAAGGGCCTTTTTCCTTTTATATGTAGAATCCTGCACTTCGCAATTTTTGGTGCTTGTCTTTGATATCTCCTCATGACCCTTGCGATCGTCGATCTGTGGGATTGGGCCCACCCAGGGTATCACAATTGCAATACGGGAGAGGGAACCCCTTTACCTCCTTTCATAGCACTAGTCAATTATCCGAACACGGAACTTGAAGAAAGCAGGATGCATAAAATGTCGCATCCGGGAGGGTTGATCGCATATCGCAATCGCAGGTCAAAAGGGACTTTGGTGGAGGGGGGATTTTGCTTTGTGCGTTCATCGATTTCCGATTTGCGATGGGTGATGTCATTACTGCCATGTCATCTCCGTACTACCACGTCATGCCAATGTCAGCTGCCCTGTGGATTCTTAGGACCAATAGGATTCTGCCATGTGACCCCCTGGAGGAGAGAGAAAAGGGCCCATCCACCCTTGGTTTTTCCTTGAATTCCTTTGTTAAATAAAGTCGGCCCCTCCCAACGCTTCAACACTAAAGCCCAATTTTTGGCGATTTTCATGACCAAGTTCTTGTGTGCACCCTTTTGTACCTACAATCACCAATATGCGATATCAACACTCTACATGGTGAATTTGTCGATACACTATGCGCCATGGGCCTCCACCCGCCGATTTGCGATTTGTGATATCAGTTATCCTCGAATCGCATGTTTCGCTGCCTTCCACTATTGTTGTTCCAGAAAAAAACCCAATTGTGATTTACGATGAGCCTTACCCTTAGCCATCTTTTCTTTGTTTCTGGCTTTGAAAGGGTATTTTCAACCTGCTCTAATTTCTTATCCAGGAGTCCGTTTTTGGACTTCCACCTACCGTTGGAAAGCTTATTCTTAGCACTATGCAATGGAGACGGTCTAATTTGGCTTTCAGTGCTTCTGTGGCCTGGAAGATGGCTTCAAACTTCACTGCTATTTGGCAACTTTGGTCAACTAAAAACTTAATATGCAGTGAGTGACAACACCATGGAAGAAGCATACAAGTATGCTTGAAGGGAGAAGAAAATATAGCAAGAAATAATAACTCAGATAGAGGGTGTGGTTTTGTCAAAGGAAAATGGCATTCAACTAGAAATTGAAAGATTCCATCTCAAAAGAATGTAGGAAACTCCAAACAGCAAGGGCAACCAAAGAACAAAGGTGGCACCAAAGGAGGAAGACTTTACCAGAGAGGTAGAGGAAGAAGCAGAGAGATTGTTTACCGGTGCTACAGATGTAAAAAAATGGGTGAAAAATATTTTGTATCCATAGAATGAGAATACAAGGTAGTGTGGTCGAGATTTTGTCTAGGTCAAGACTTGAAGGGAGAGGTCGAGATTTCTATTTGATCACATAAGAGTTAAGGAGGAGGCTGAGGTTTCAACTAGAGGGGTCAATTTCTTTCCATATTGTAGCTCTAAAGGGAGGTTGAGTTATCTCAGGTGGAGGCTCACATTTCAAGGGGCAAGTTATTCTCCACATCAACCAATTTCAGAGGTTGGAATTCCTCTTAGCTGAAAATCTAGTGGACAATCCCAAGTTCAGATAGTTGTTGTAACTTTTGTGTTTTTCTCTGATTCAAAGCCCTAAATTTTCCATATTAATAAAAGTGAAGGGAGATTCATTGGGCAAAATATTTTAGTTGTCTTGTGATTTATATTCCTATTAATTTCCATCGCAACTTAGTTCTAAAAACTTAAACATACTAGTGAATTTATTTTCCAACACTTTTCAAATTTTATTGAGTAAATCATTTTTTGGATATAAAGGAATTGTTGAGGCAAAAACAAGTCAAACCTGGTATTTAAAACTTAACATGATATTGGATATGAATGAAGTGAAAGTTGTAAATATCCATTTAGCATCCCATTTTAAGCTTTCTTCAAGTTTGTGTCCTAAAGGAAGAAAAAAATTATGTCTCATGTACCATAAGCTAATGCAGTAGGAAGTTTAGTGTATGAGATGGTATGTACTGGACGGGATATTCCACATGCAATGAGAGTTTTTAGTAGATACCTGGAAAATCCAAGAAGAGAACATTAGAATGCAATGAAATGGATGCTTAGGTATCTTAGATGCACAAGCGATTATTGTATCACCTTTAATGGTTGTATTGATTCTAATTGTGGTTATGTTGATTGAAAATTTGCAAGGGATTTGGACAAGAGAATATATACGTCAAGTTATGTCTCTACTCTTGCAAGATGATTTATTAGTTGGATGTCAAAGCATCAGAAAACAATTGCTCCATGCACTACCGGGAAAAAGATTTCATCGTCTCACATGCATGCAAGGAGACAATTTGGTTGGAGGGTTTTTTGGGTGACTTTGGAAAAAAGCAAGACAATATAACTATATTATGTGACAGTTAGTGTTTTTTGGCCACCAATTCAGTTTATCATAGTAAGACTAAGCATATTGATATTAAACACCATTTTGTAAGATAGGTTATTGATGTACGTAGAGTAGATCTTTAAAGAATCCATACTCTAAGAAAATTGTGCAAACATGTTTACAAACAAGAACTCTTAGAAAAGATGCCATGGAATTTAGCTTCTCTTTGTTTACAGATGAGGTGATGAATGGACTTGGGCAAGGTATGGTTTTTAGCCTGGTTGTAATTTTATTTCTCGATTAATATATATTGATACCAATAAATTTTGTGTTGTCTAAGTGCTTCATTGTTATCTTTGTGTCATTAATTTCTACAAAATAATATTTTATTCAAGGCCTTATTGTGGCTACAACACCCCCATAACTTTTTCCCAAAAAGATATGGGGACTCTTCATTTAATTTGGTTAATGTCATTTTTTTAGGTTGCTTCCCTTTGCTCTGAGTGATTTCAACTTGTTTCGATTTTGGTTTCTTATGGGTCCATTATGCTTGTCTTCTTACATTGTTTAAAAGTTTTAATTGGTCAAAGTTGGTCACTTTTTGTCACCTAGGCTTACATCATGTAAATAGGTATTTTTCTTTTCACTTTGGAAATTTCTAAAATATTTAAATATTAATCACTTTAATTAGTTGAATTTATGTAAATACATGTTATTTTATTGTATTTTATTTTATTGAAAATATTGTAAATATAATCAAATAAATAATTATTTATTTATTATTATTATTATATATAACAAAACTCATAATATATACCACATTAAAAATTGTAACATATTATATTATATAATTATCAAAACCCATATATATAAGCATTTAAATTGTAACATAAATTTTTTAATTAAAATATATAGTATATTTGTATTTATGTTGTAATATAGATATCGTTGTCCTAAATATGTTTAGGAAACATTATATCATAATAATAAAAGCTCAGATTTGGGTTATTAGGGATTTTCTCTTCGAAATCTAGACTTTGTATTGCAGGTTGAGCTTGCACTATTGCAGTTCTTTCCCTCTAGTGGCGGAGCTTCTGGTTTGGTAAAGATTGGTGGAGATCGAATCAAAGAACATAGCAAAAAGACTAGTTTTCATCAATTTGTATTTAAATACTTTTATTTAAAACACAAATTTCATCTTTTGATAGTAGATCTTTGTAAGTTTTTCATATTGTGCACATTTATTTAATATGAAAATGATTGTCTTTTGGATTAGCTATCTAATTCATTAGTCTCATGGATTTGTTGTTAATTTTCGCTTTGCTCATGCTTAAATTGATTTATGAGTAACTATTTACTTAGAAATATGTTATTTAAATCAATTTAATTGTCATTGGAATTAAATGAAATATTTCCTAGTTTTGATAGCACATCAATTTTGTTTTAAAATCTCCAAACAAAGCACGTCATGCACTTACTATATCAATTGTTAGAACTTTTTTTGCAATCTTATATTCATCACTAAATGGACATGTTCAATCCACATTCATTTAATTACCTTGCTCTCGGTTGGGATTAGATCTACACCTTCCTAATCGAGATAGATTTATTTTTTTGTCACTTGCATCATAAACTAGATTTGCCTTTAGATTTAACTATTGTATTTTAGAAATCCTCTTACACACGGGCAAACTTTAGTGTGGCTCGACTTGTTGAAATATGTAACTAGGTTCGGGTTTTATAATGGCATATGTAATCGTGATTTTATGTATTTAATGGAAAAATAAAAATAGATTTATTATTATTATTGAGGCATGGGTTTCATGCTCAAGGGAAGTTTATTTTTAGGTCAAGCACCCATTGAATGCTTCTAGGTTTGTCATAAAATTGAGTAATTGTCATATATTGAAGACCCATTTGGACATGTTACATATTAAGCAAAGTCTTTCAGTAGAAATCACATAAGAGAAATTTTTGGTCGACGAGTTTCAAACCAACAAATGTGATTCATCATCAGGACCAGATGAAGAGGAAGACCACGGCAAAGGCTTAAATAGAGAGCAATGTAGAGACATAATTTCCAAGTAATGCCTATATTTGAACAATAATATTTTAAATTATGAAATTAAATTATTAATATATTAAAAACAAATATTATTAAGTAACAGCTATATTAAACGGCTAGTTTTTGAAAAATAATATTTATATATTAATATTAATTTATTAAAATATAATAGGTACAACGATATTAACGCGATGTTTATGAAAAATAATATTTAAATAAGATATTAATTTATTAAATATATTATTAGGTACAGCTCTATTTAAACAGATTGTTTTTTAAAAATAATATTTAAATAATGTTATAGTTTATTATCTATTAAAAATTATTACTAAGTCATGGCTATATTAACTTGTTAGTTTTTGAAAAATAAGATTAAATTAATTTTTTAAAACAAATTTACTTGCTTTTGAAAATAATATTTCAATTATCAATTAGTTTATTAATTTATTAAACCAATATTAATAGGTACCGCCATATTAAACTAGTTTTTGAGAAATAATATTTAAATTTATTTAATAAAAGAAAAATAATATAAATAAATAAATTAATAAAAGTCAAATTAAAGGGAAGTCAAAAGTTATAAAAAAGAGTCAAGACCCTAATCAAGACAAGATCATTTGATAAATAAAATCATTAATGGAAATAAAATAAACTAAATTAAAAATAATTAATGGAAAATTAAATAAAATAAAACAAATATATACACAAGTAAAAAGAAAATATAATAGATACATACATATATTATATATATATCCACAAAAAAGTAATCAATAAATAAAACAGGGTCAACAATAAAATATGGGGCTGAGGCCCATTAAACAAATAAAAAAAATGCTAAAAGGAGTTAAGAACGAATAGGATGATAAAATACATGGAAAACACAAAAGATTAAGAAAATAAACTCTAATGAAGAATAAATCAACAACAAATACTATAAAAAGGACGTCAATATCTACATAGATAAACAAACAACCAAAATAAATCTCAAAAGGAAGCCTAAAAACTAGGAGGACAAGACATGGACCCATCTTCTAATAATATTCAAACCATCTCTATTCAAATTATTGGGTCTTTTTCAATTTCTAGGGCCTCCATTATTTTTCGATGATGGAAATGACTAACCCTAGCAACGACTTGGGCCTCCTCAATGCATATGTGATGCTCAAATGTATCTGCATGCTCTGCCAAAGCAGAAGAGCGGGTCTTGCCATGCTTGATGTCAGCAACATGCTCACGAATCGTTTGATTAATTGAGCGACCAATCTGACCAATGTAGGAAGTCCCACAAGAGCATGGGATAATGTAAAAGCCCCTCATATTCTTTGGGTCCATTGGGTCTTTTACAGATCTAAGGGAGCTCCTGATGGCATTTAAAGGCCTAGAGGTTGAAGACACCTTATGCTTCCTTAGGATCCTCACAATCTTGTTAGTGGTCCCTTGGATAAAAAGAAGATGAACACCAGAAAATCGATCATTGGTATCTTTCTTAGCCTTAGGACCTTTTTCAGCTCTGAGGAAAGCTTTAGTACATTGGTGTCTAATATACCCATTATTAAAGAAAACACTTAGGAGATGTGTTTTCTCTTCATTGAGATGGTTGTCATTAGCAACTCTTAAAGCTCTTGTCACTAAGGTGTTGAGAACACCAAGCTTTTGAGCTAGGAAATGATGAGAATTAGCATGAAGATATTGTTTCGTATGAGTTTTCTTACGAAATATCTAATAAGAAAAAGATCCATCATCATTCCTTGAGAGGAGGATGTCAAGGAAGGGAAAACTACCATTACATTCAAATTACATGGTGAACTTTACAGAACTAGATTGATTGTTAAGATAGAGGAAAAACAGTTCCAACTTTTCTTTACCATGGGACCAAATGACACAAGTGTCATCCACAAACCTTTTCCACATCTTAGGCAGAAGACGAGAAGAAGCTAAGGCCTTTGATTCAAAATCCTCCATGAATAGATTAGCTACCACAGGGGAGAGGGGCGAACCCATGGCGTCACCACAAGTTTTCTCATAGAATTCCCCATCGAATGAAAAGAAATTAGAAACAAAAACTAACAAAATAAGTCGTATCAGGATCTGTGATGTGCTTGATGACTTCGATGGCCTCGTTGATAGGGATAGTAGTGTAGAGGTAGACCACATCAAAGCTCACAAGCTTGTCATCTGGATCAAGCTTGAAACTCTTTAACTCATTAACAAACAATGCAGAGTCCTTGACGAAGGATTTTGTATGGCCAACAAGGGGCTTAAGCTTCTGGGCTAAATATTTAGCAAGAATATAAGTTGGCCCTCCTTTCATGTTGACAATGGGTCTCGGAGGAGCCCCTTCCTTATGAATCTTTGGCAGACCATAGATTCTGGGGTAAGATGGCAACTTTCAATAAGCTTATGACTGAACGAGCTAACCGAGCTACTAGCCTTTATAGCAAGAGCCACACTTTCGGAAATCTTCTCCAGGGGATCCTTATTGAGTTTCTTGTAGCTCCCGCTATTATGGAGGTGGTCCAACATCTTCCAACGGTAGCCATCTTTATCAAGAATAACCGCAACACCACCTTTGTCAGCTTTGAGAACAACAATATTCTTATTATTGTTTAACGCTTTTGAGAGCATTAAACTCAGGTTTGTTGATGTTGTTCTTGGGGGGCTTTGCCTTTCTAAGGACAACCGCACAGTCTTGGTGAATGATATCTTTAGTGACGTCTGGTAAGTCTCTAATACCATATTCAATGTCACAGATGATATCGTCGGCCGAGATCTTTCTAGGAGCAAGAGCAAAATTTAAACGTTTCTCCAAAAGACTAAAGATAGGGGGATCAAAAGAAAAGCTAGAGAGATTGACAACCCTTTTACTAGAAGAGGAAAGAAAATTAGAACAAACAATATTATCCAAACCTAGAGTCTTATTACCAATCCTATTACAATTATCAAAATTGAAAATAGAGTCACTAACCTCATTAATATTATTAGTATTACTAGGCCCAGTGATATTAGTATTATACAAATTATTATTATTATTATCCAAACATAAATTATTATTGTTATTCCTAATATTATTATTCCTATATGAGGTGAAAATACAGTCACTACTAGTATTATTACTACTATACCAATTATTATTATTATTATTATTAGAACCACTTCCACTATTTTCGAAACCAACAGAAACCAAAGAAGAATTAATAGACAATGAACCTAAGGGAATCTTACATGATGAATAATAGACTGTTCCAGCTTCACCTTCGATGTTGGAAGGATGAGAAACATCGTCAACCCAAGATCGGAGAGCGGAGATTTGATTAGAATTAAGTTTGCTTCTGGAAGGACCACGAAAGAAACTAGACTCATTAGGTTGTGAGATCAATTTCTCTAAGAGCGTACTAAACTTCTTGGACTACTTTACTTTCCATATTTCTTCCAGACAAGTAGATTTCAGTGCCAAGCATGCCTCGATCGTTGACCAAAGCGGGGCAGAGATCTCATTTGAAAGTTCCAAATGGAGAAATAGCAAATTACGAGAAACGAAATCCAAAACCTTTCCCACCTTGCCAATCTCCAAAAGAACCAATGCCATGCTAGCATTAAGAAAAATATGACAAGCACTAGAATTATGAAGAGGGTGCTTACTCTGAGCGAACGTGGGAACAAGGGAAGAGTCTTTACATCATTTTAGAAAAGCCAAATTTGTCTTCAACTTGGAAACCCTTATGCGAGACCGTTCAAAGTGATGAACTTTAATAGCAGTGGTCCTTTCGTATAGGGAATTAATTTCTGTATTCTTCTAGTCTTCTGCCTTAAGATGTGGAAAAGGTTTGTGGATGACACTTGTGTCATCTAGTCCCATGGTAAAGAAAAGTTGGAACTGTTTTTCCTCTATCTTAATAATCAATCTAGTTCTATAAATTTCACCATGAAATTTGAATGTAATGGTAGTTTTCCCTTCCTTGACGTCCTCTTCTCAAGGAATGATGATGGCTCTTTTTCTCATCAGGTATTTCGTAAGAAAACTCATACGAAACAATATCTTCATGCTAATTCTCATCATTTCTCAGCTCAAAAGCTTGGTGTTCTCAACACCTTAGCATCGAGAGCTTTAGGAGTTTCTGAGGACAACAATCTCAATGAAGAGAAAGCACATCTTCTAAGTGTTTTCTTTAATAATAGGTATAGTAGACACCAATGTACTAAGGCTTTCATCAGAGCCAAAAAAGGTCCTAAGGCTAAGAAAGATACCAATGATCGATTTTCTGGTGTTCATCTTCCTTTTATCCAAGGGACCACTAACAAGATTGCGAGGATCCTAAGGAAGCATAAGGTGCCTTCAACCTTTAAGCCTTTAAATACCATCTAGAGCTCCCTTAGATCTATAAAATACCCAATGGACCCAAAGAATATGAATGATGTTTACATTATCCCATGCTCTTGTGGGACTCCCTACATTGGTGAGATTGGTCGCTCAATTAATCAAATGATTCGTGAGCATGCTGCTAACATCAAGCATGGCAAGATCCGCTCCTCTACTTTGGCGGAACATGCAAATAAATCTAAGCATCACATCTGCGTTGAGGAGGCCTAAGTCATTGCTAGAGTTAGTCATTTCCATCATCGAAAATTGAGGGAGGCCCTAGAAATTGAAAAAAGACCCAATAATTTGAATAGAGATGATGGTTGGAATATTAGTAGGAGTTGGGTCCCTATCTTGTCCTCCTAGTTTTTAGGCTTCTCTTTGGGATTTATTTGTTTGTTTGTTTATCTATGTAGGTATTGACGTCCTTTTTAGAGTATTTGTTGTTGATTTATTCTTCATTAGAGTTTATTTTCTTGATCCTACGTGTTTTTCAAGTATTTTATCATCCTATTCATTCTTAACTCCTTTTAGTATTTTTGTTATTTGTTTAATGGGCCTCAGCCCCATATTTTATTGTTGACCCTGTTTTATTTATTGATTACTTTTCTGTGGATA
>APFE030020555.1:44299-77314 GCA_000404065.3 Pinus taeda | reverse complement strand
GGACTACCAGCTTGATTTTTCATTATGTTCCTTTTCAATGTTACAATACATATTTATACATGCCGAAGCATCCAATACCATGGACCGAAAAACCATCACGTCCAATACCATGGACCAAAAAACCATCGATCCAATACCATGGACCGAAAACCATCGCGTCCAAAACACATGTGCGAAAATCATGCACAAAACCATAGGTGGGTCCGCCCAACCTAACATAGGGTCCAAAACCAAAATTTTCCGGGGCGCTGCCCCGGACCCCATAAAGTGGGGTTACGAGTACCCCTCAAACCCCCTATTAACTATGTGGAAGGAATATAACACAACCCAACAAGAGCGAGGAGGATTCTTCTGGAGGGAGTTCAAGACCATATTGTCTCGAGTCTCCATGGGAAGGAGAAATTGTTTTGAATGTGGAAGAAATTGAAGGATCTATATAAGAAAAGCAACGATCAAAGGAAGCTGGCGCTAAAAGATAAGCTTCAGAAAATCAAGTGTGAAAAGGGCAACAAGTTCTCCACATATCTGAACAAGCTCACCACCTGTAGAGAGGAGCTTCGAAGTGTAGGAATCATGACAACTAATGATGACATGGTGATTCTTGCTCTCCTCGGACTTCCTAAGAGCTGGAAAAGCTACCAGGACTCATTGAATGGAAGAGATAAACTACCAGATTGGGAATGACTATGGTCAGATCTAATGCAGGAGGAGATCAAGAGAAGCACCAGAGATGGTTCTTCATCCAAGGAGGATGAAGAAAATCTAGCCTTAGCAAGTAAGGCAAGGAAAGGGAAGGAGAAGGATTCTCATCCCAAATCAATTTCTTCTCATGGTGGGAAGAAGATCGAAAAATCTAAAGTGAGATGCTTTAATTGTCATGAGGTGGGCCATTATGAAACTAATTGATCTAAATTGGATCCTCAAACAATTCCATGATTGTTAAGAATGGATGACAGACTTCAAGAAATCTTCTAGCTATCAGAAACAACCTTTGAATAATGGTAATTTGCAGTGAGAACGGAGAAACGAGTACCTTCGGTCAAAGCACATTGACCGTTGGCTCATGGGGACTGTGCATGGCTAAAAAATGGCAGTTGGGAAGTTCAAACCCAGAAATGGAGGCTGTTTCTGATACGCGATTAACGCAAATCCCTAATCGTGTATCGCTGGGAAAAACCCCTCGAGAAGGAAAAGCCCCGAGCGCTCAGTCACAAGGGAAACTAGAAAACCATGGGAAAGCGCTAAAATCGACAAGCGGGTCCTGCACTCAAAATCGATGGAATATCGAAGGCATTTCAGGTGGAAAGTGGGTTTGGCCGAAGACCAGCGATTCCATACACTAAGTGACGCATCTAGTGGGGGAGAGAAAAACCACTTACATCACCGACTAACGGTTGAGCAACTCAACTGCACAATATAAGCGAATACCATAGGATCTGGGGGCTCCAGAACAAATGACGGAGGTTCAACTCAATGGATGACCAGACCCGAGGGAGAAATAAGCTATGGTGCATAAAGATTTGAAGTCTGATTTGACCAATGAGTTGACAGAAGGATCCGTTTCACAGGCATCTCGAAAATAATAGAAAAAAATGACCGTTAAGGAAGAACTGACACTCAGTTTGCAAGAAGACAGGTTGCCACCTCTCTGCGAAGCGTTATGCAACAATGATGACGCAGGGAAGAGAAGTCCCAATGGATAGAGGCAAGCAATCCAGAGAGTCGGGAAGTCAAAATGAATAGCCGGAGAATGAATTTGCTTTAAAGCCACGAGCTGACAGAGACAAGACAGAGGGAGACAGTGAGGCAGAGAAGCAGTGAAGAAGCCAAAGGCCGAGACACAGAAAGAAAGGCAAAATTGCAGAGAACAGAGAAGCCGAGCTAACCATCAGAGTAAGGGCAGCATCGAGGAGACAGAGACCATTTGAGGTCGAAATTTAGTAAGGGGAGTCTCTGAACTCTAAGGACTTGGGAATTCCAAGTGCCATCCTACTGATCATCCTCTATCAAGTGAGACTCAAATTGAGCTCCTTATTGTAAGACTCTGCTTTAAAACATAATAAAAATGCCACCACTAAAAGCTGGACCAGGAAACGTAGCCTAGGAGGATTGGGTGAACTCCTTATTAAATTTTGTTATGTTTCTGTTTTGCTTACTGTGATCTCTTATTGTTTCAAGTGTCTATTTATTTTGCAATCTTATCAATCTGTTGCCTAAGATAACATAGACACACACACCAGCACATGAGGCTGTAATACCTTCATTAATTTCCTGAGGTCACCTAGGGGTGATTTCAGATCAAGTGGTATCAGAGCTATAGGTTGTTAAGGTAAGACAAGCTTTTGCTGGATTTAGTTGTTGAATGCTAACTATATCAAAGCTCAAATTAGGAGAAGGAGAGTTGGTAGAAACTAATCCTAAAATTGGAAGAGTCTATCCTCAGAAAATAATGTCTAAGGAAGGTTCTGTGGGGCCAAACCCTCAATTTATAGATACTTTCCTGGCCATAAGGTCCATGGTAGAGGAAATGTATAAGGACTTCAGAAAACATAAAGATGAAGATTCATCATGCTCCAAACAAGATAAAGGAGAAGAAGCGTCTCTCCTCCATGACCACTCAAAAGGCAAAGGGAAAGAAGAAAACTTTCTCACACCTCCTAATAGCCCTGAACATAAAAAGAAGACATCTTTGATTAAACTATATGTTAAATTTGATTTACCAATATATGATGGAGAGTTGAATGCAGAAAAGATGGACAATTAGATCAGAAAAATTGATGTTTATTGTAAAGTGCAGAGTATTGATTCAGACAAAAGCAAGATTCAGCTGGCTAGCCTACGCCTTGCAGGCACTACCTTGGTTTGGTGGGAAGGTAGGACCCAAGATGACATGAAGAGACATGGTAAGACTCTTTTTGTCTAGAGTGAATTTGTCTCTGCAATCAAAAAGAAGTTCTATCCACTGGCCTACATGCAGCAAGCCATGATGAGCTCTCTTCAACAATGGAAATGGAAAAGTGTACAAGGTTGCACCCAAGAATTTAGGAAGAGAGCTTTGATTCTAGGAATCTCATTAGACTCACGTGAGACTATGTTGAAGTACATCGGTTGTCTACATAGCTACATGAGGCACACTATCCTCATGTTTAATCCCACTAGTATAGATGAGGTATCTGTTCAAGCTACACATCTAGAAGCTAGAGGAAAGAATGGGAACCCAGAAGTTGGGGGATCATTCCAACCCACTGCAAGAAACAATAAGGAGAAAAGAAAATAGAAATGGAAAGAAAGGAAGGCTAACACTGCACTGAAAAGCAAGTCTTCATGCACTCACTGTAAGAAGGATGGGCATGATGATGAGCACTGCTGAATTCTACATCCAGAGCTGAGACCTAAGAAGTTCGAGGGCAAGAAGAAGAAGAAGACTATTGCATCTATTCAGAAAGATTTGGGGTCGGACTCAGGAGATGAAACAACCATTTCATCCATAGGTATAAAAGGTAATAATTTTGAAGCATCTACTAGTAATTCTGCACAATCTACTATTGATGAAGAAAGTGAGAGAAAAAGACATGAGCTTTTCCATATTCGAGTTATTTCCAAACATCAAAAGATTGATACTTTGTTTGATAGTCGCTCACAAGTAAATTTAATTTCTGAAGCAATTGTAAAGAAGTTGGGATTACTGACTACACCTCACAAGAAACCATACCCATTAGGATGGTTAAGTGATAAAGCACAACTACAAGTGACTAGACAATGCAAACTCAAGTTTTCTTTTGGGTAAGCATTTGTAGATGAGGTTGAGTTAGACATAATTCCTTTGGATATATGTGGAATTGTTTTAGGAATTCCTTACTTGTGTGACAACAAAGCTATTTTCTATAGAGCGGAGAACAAGTATCTACTCGTTAAAGATGGAATCGAATACTTTGTAAGAGCTCATAAGCTCAAGAATAGTTACACTCTCATAAACTCAAGGCAGATGAAACGAATTATAAATTCATGCAAACAATTTTTATTGATGGTTGTAAAGGAAAAGAAACCTAATAAAACCAATGTATTTGAGGGCTATGATGCTAAACAACAAGCTAATTTAGAAAAAGTTGTTTAAGAGTACGATATCTTGTTTCAAGAACCTAAAGGTCTGCCACACAAAAAGGAAATAGTGCATGATATTAATTTGCAGCAAGATCCTCCATTGCCTAACATTGGAATGTATAGGTTGTCCACTTTAGAGAATGCAGAAATAAAGAAGCAGGTGCAGGAGTTGCTCGAGAAGGGATTCATCAAACCTAGCACATCACCATGTGGATCTCCAATCGTTTTGGTGAGAAAGAAAGATGGTTCATGGAGAATGTGTATTGATTATCGAGCATTGAATAAGATAACAATAAAAAATCGTTATCCCCTTCCTCGCATAGATGATCTATTAGATCAATTAAAATAAGTTGTTTATTTTTCCAAGTTAGACTTGCATAGTGGATATCATCAGGTCAGAGTTGCAGAACAAGATGCATGGAAGATTGCTTTCAAAACAAAGCAAGGATTGTATGAGTGGCTGGTTATGCCTTTTGGCTTAACTAATGCTCTTACTACTTTCATGAGAATAATGAATGATGTACTCAGACCTTTTCTTTATGATTTTGTTATTGTATATCTAGATGACATTCTGATATTTAGCAAAACATGGGAAGAACATTTAAATCATGTTAAGCAAACACTAAATGTTTTGAAAAGAGAAAAACTTTATGTTAAACTCTCAAAATGGGAATTTGGCAAAACATCCTTGAATTATTTGGGACATATAGTAGGGGTGGTGAATTGAAGATAGATCTCTCTAAGGTGGCAGTCATTGTAAACTGGCCTAAACCCAAATGTGCTACAGAAGTTAGAAGCTTCTTAGGAGTAGCACAATATTGGAGAAAGTTCATTCCTAACTTTTCCTTAATTGCAGCTCCCTTACATGCTTTAACAAGATTGAACAAGGTGTTTCAGTGGGGAGGCAAATAGCAGAGAACCTTCGACACCTTGAAAGAAAAGATTAGTATAGCACCAGTACTAGCACTGTTAGATCTTCAAAGACCGTTTGAGATCCAAACGGATGCCAGTGACTAAGCCATGGGAGCAGTGTTGATACAACATGGTAAACCCATATGTTATCATTCTGAGACATTTAATTCTGCAGTGGTTAACTATCCCACATACGATAAAGAATTGTATGCATTAGTACAGAGTGTGAAAAAGTGGAAACATTACTTAATGGGCAAAGAAACAGTTATACATACTAATCATCAACCACTTCAATATCTACTCTCCCAAACTAAGTTGCACCAATGAAGACGCTATAGATGGATGGGTTTTCTACAACAGTTTCATTTAGTCATCAGATATAAAAAGGGCATACACAATAAAGTTGCAGATATGTTATCTAGACCCATTATAAATGCATCTATTATACTTAAGCATACTTCTATGTTACATGAGAGCTACATTGAACAATATGCTCAAGATATAGACTTTAAAGATGTATATGCAACTTTAAGTAAAGGCCAACGAGTAGAAGAATTGGATTATCATATTAATGACCGACTCCTATATCATAGTGTGAAGCTATGCATTCCACAAACTAAAAGAGTAAAGATAATTCGAGAAGCACACACTTCTCTAATATCTGGTCACTTTGGGGTAAGTAAAACAGTTTCACAGCTACAAAGATTTTGTTATTGGCCAAAAATGAACAAGAAAGTTTCTAGATACGTAAGAGGGTGTACTATGTGTGCTAAAAGCAAGCCCAGCAATAGAAAACTAGGCTTGTACACTCCATTACCAGTTCCTTCTCATCCTTGGGAAAGTGTTTCCATGGACTTTGTTGGAGAACTGCCTAAATCTAGGAAAGGTCATGATTATCTGTATGTTGTTATGGATAGGTTCAGCAAAATGTGTATTTTGATACCTTGTAATAAACATATTACAGTTGAACAAACTGCAAAACTGTTCTTTCAACATGTATGGGTTCATTTTGGATTACCCACTTCCATTATATCTGATCGAGGCACCTGATTTATGGGAAAGTTTTGGTCAAGTCTGTGGGAACTGATGGAAACCAAACTGAAGAAAAGCACAACTTTCCATCCACAAACTGATGGCTAGACAAAAGTAGTCAAGAAGATAGTGATCCAGTTACTCGGGGGATATTGCAGCAAGCATCTTAAGCTTTGGGATGAACATTTGTGTTATGTGTAGCATGCTTACAACCGAACCAAACATTCTTCCACACAAAGATCTCCTTTTGAGACCTGTTTTGGTTTCACACCAAGGTATTCTTTGGATTTTGTCTTTGGTAAAGACACAACAGCTGAGGGACATAGCGACGGAGACAAGGAAACTAGGTTCATTGAACAAACCCAAGAGATCCATCAGGAAGTACAGGAACAACTGGAAAAGAGCCAGGCCAAATACAAGGCAAGGCATGACAAGCATCGGATGGAGCATAGTTTCCAAGTTGGTGATTAAGTCTGGCTATATATTAGCAAGGACAAGATGCAAGGTGAAGGTAAAAAGATGAAACCAATAAGGTATGGACCTTTCAGGATCCTTGAGAAAATTGGTGAGAATGCTTTTTGCCTTGATTTGCTAGCTTATATGCACATCTACTCAGTCGTCAATGCAGACAGCTTGAGACTATTTGAACATTTGTTAATTGAATATCCTGAAGAATAGAGTCAATTGCCTTCTATTGATGACCTGCTACCTGAATATCTTAATGAATTGCAGGAAGACACAGTTCTAGATAGGAATGTGAGAATGACGTGCAGGGAAGATGTTGAGTACCTCAGAATTGGGCTCAGGGGTTCAAAGCCAAGTAGTGCAAAATGGATAGAGATTGAACAGGTGAGAAATTTGTATCCTCACTTAGTCGATGCTTGAAAATCAACTTTTGGTGGTCCAAAAGCTTTTTCAGTGGGAAGGCCGTGATCCGAATTAGATCCTAAAACAATTCCATGATTGCTAAGAATGGATGAAACTTCAAGAAATATTCTAGCTATCAGAAATAACCTCTGAATAATGGTAATTTGCAGCCAACACAGAGCAACGAGGACCTTCAGTCAAAGCATGCTGACCGTTGGCCCATGGGGACTGTGCATGGAACAAAAATGGCAGTTGGGAAGCTCAAACCTAGAAACGAAGGTTGTTTCTGATACGCTAATTAGGTATCGCTCGATAAAACCCCTCGAGAAGGAAAAGCCCCAAGCGTTCGATCACAAGGGAAACCAAAAAACCATGGGAAAATGCTAAAACCGACAGGCGGGTCCCACGCTCAAAGCCAGCAGAATATCGGAGGCATTTTGGATGGTAAGTGGGTTTGGCTGAAGACCCAGCGATTCCATACACCGTGCGACACATGTCCGGCAGGGAGAGAGAAAACTCGCTTACATCATGGACTAACAGTCGAGCAACTCAACCGCGCGATATAAGTGAAGACAGTAGGATCTGGGGGCTTCAAATCAAATGACGAAGGTTCAACCCAATGGATGACCAGACCCGAGAAATAAGCTACAACGCATAAATATTTGAAGACCGATTTGACCAATGGGTCGACAGAAGGATTCCTTCCACAGGCATTTGGGAAATAACAGAAAAAAATGACCGTTCGGGAAGAAATGACACTCAGTTCACAAGAAGACAGGTGGCCACCTCTCTGCGAAGCGTTACGCACCAATGATGATGCAGGGCAGAGAAGTCCTAGCAGATAGAGGTAGGTGATCCAGAGAGCCGAGAAGCTGAAATGAACAGTTGAGGAATGAACTGGGTTTAAAGCCACGAGCAAATAGAGACAAGACAGAGGGAGATAGTGATGCAGAGAAGCAATGAAGAAGCCGAAGGCCGAGAGATACAGAAAGAAAGGAAAAATTGTAGAGAACAGAGAAGCCGAGCTAACCATCAGAGTAAGGGTAGCATCGAGCAGACAAAGACCAATTGAGGTCGAAACTCAGTAAGGGGAGTTTGTGAACTCTAAGGACTTGGGAATTCCAAGTGCCATCCTATTGATCATCCTCTATCAAGTGAGACTCAGATTGAGCTCCTTATTGTAAGACTCTGCTTTAAAACATAATAAAAATGCCACCACCAAAAGTTGGACTAGGAGACGTAGCCTAGGAGGATTGGGTGAACTCCTTATTAAATTTTGTTGTGTTTCTATTTTGCTTACTGTGATCTCTTACTATTTCAAGTGTCTGTTTATTTTGCAATATTATTGATCCGTTGCCTAAGATAACATATACACACACATCAACACATGAGTCTGTAATACCTTCATTAATTTCCTGAGGTCACCTAGGGGTGATTTCAAATCACTAATTGTGCATTGAGGAAATCCAAGAAGGGATCCTTGGAAGGATCTGAAGGTGAGGCATTGGCCTCTCAGTTCAAGTTGGATTTTACCCTCATCGCATGCATGGTTTCATCGATGATGGGTTGTGGTTGGTTTCTTAAAAGAGGGGCCTCATTCCACTTGAGCGGCGATAAGAGTTAGAGAAAGACCTCTATATGCACATAGAGATGGGTAATGATAAAAAGTATAGTTTTCAGGAGTGGGCACGGTTGCTTTTCAGAGGGAGCATGGAGCTCGCATCACCTCGACAGATGTGAAGTATGTGCCAGGACTGAGGAAGAACTTGGTATCGATCGCGATATTGGAGGACAAAGGCTATGATGTAGTCTTTAGTAAGGGAAAGGTTTTCCTTAGAGACATCACAATGAGACAAGTAAAATAGATCAGTTCATGAGTCAAGAACCTGTATGCTCTTAAGGTTCAAGATGCATGGAAAGCCTTGAGGAGAAAGGCAACTGTTGGAGACTTGGTGGTTGAGAGGGAGAGTACATTACCTCTCCACATGTAGTGCCAGAAGAAGTCTCAGACAATTGTGGAGGAGCCACAATTGGTGAAGCAACTTTAGGAGGTTGTGGAGCAGCCAAAACTGGAGAAGCTGAGAGGAGACCGAGTGGAGGCATCCACTCATGCAGAGACCTCAAGTAGGGGGAAATTTCGAGCCAAGTGGGCAAAGGGATCACAGGCAGCCATACCTCTAGGTGTGAGGTGGGGCGATGTGAAGTGATATTCCTAAGAAGGCTGGAATAGGGGTAGGACCCTTGAAGTACCCAGCCTCTTGGGTTAGACCTTGCTATAGGAGCCCCAACGAGTAGCAGGACTAGCTAAGTAGGTAAAGATGGATGCAGATGGAGTAGCAGAGGGAGCTTCAGCATTAGAGGGTGTTTCTAGCCCAACAAGGAGGTCAGTTGGGAGATCAGTTACTTACTTCTCACTAATTGAGTTGCAGTGCAGCAGTGGACAACACGATGCAACATGATGAGAGGAGGTGGAGTGTAGATGTAATGCTGGGAGATAGGACAAGTA
Organism: Pinus taeda; assembly: GCA_000404065.3. Taxonomy (NCBI): domain Eukaryota; kingdom Viridiplantae; phylum Streptophyta; class Pinopsida; order Pinales; family Pinaceae; genus Pinus; species Pinus taeda. The sequence goes on along the minus strand of APFE030020555.1, from coordinate 67,896 downwards.
GCAACACGGATGCAGCAGGAGGAATCGGTGTGATTGATGTAGTCAGAGATCAAAGTGATAGAGGCTAGAGCAGTTAGATACTAAAGGGCACAAAGGTGTAGAGTTTTCAGTCGACAGAGGCAATAACAATTAGAGACTTTGATGACAGAGGCATCATTATGATTCAGGTTGGATATTTTTTGTGTTCATAGAGTTGTTGGAGAAACAACACTTGAGATAAGTGTTGCATGCAGAATATTCCAAAGGTTCAGAATTGGTTTCGACTTGAATGCCTTTCTTGTTGAGAGGGAGTGTTGAAAATGGCAACAAGAAATGCTAAAAATAGAATTGCTATAAATAGCATTTCAAGATATACTCCAACTCTGTTGGAAATAACAAAAAATAGAAATGCTAAAAATAGCATTACTATAAATAGCCTTTCAAGAGAGATTCCAATTTTAATTACTCCCTGAATTAAAATTGAGAATTAAAGTTCCCACTTGATCTGAGTAGCTATTTGAAAAATAATTAATTAATTCATCTTGAGTTAATTAGTTGGAGAAAATCAAACATGAAGTCTATGTGAAGACATGCAATAGCTATCCCTTTGATTGAGGAAGTTATCCCTTAATTAAGGAGATCAGGATGAGTTGTACTTTGAGTTGTAATTAGTTAGCTCAGTTAACTGAGTTAAGTCCAGTTAAATTAGTTCCAAACAGTTGGAGAAACTAATTGTGAGTTCAGTCAGTTAATGCATGCATGCATGCAACTACTGTTCTCGAGATAACTGAATATTCTCTCATAAATAACTCATGCATTTCATTTCAGACAAAGACCCAGTTAAGATTAAAGGAAGGGACAGTGTACTATCACCTAGAGTAATTTTCCTATAAAGGAAACTCATCCATGCAGAGGGAATTATCTCCTTTAGGATTGCGTAGTTATTTGAGAGGTTAGTGAGCAGTGTGTGAGGTAATTACACACAGGTGGCAGCTTGAGGACCCAAGAGAAATTGCGCAAGGAAATAGGAGGCTTGGAGGACTAAAGGAAGGCATATGTGCTGTCTATTCTGTCTATGAGCAGCACTGAGGGATTATACCGAGAGATGGATAGCTTGTGAGCTAAAGCTTTGTGTAATCCTGAGATATTTCCACTTGTATGATAATACAGAGATCAGGGTTTTTAGCTGAGGTTTTCCCCAGATTATTCTTCTGTGTTTCATGTGTGATTGAATCTTCTTCTCTGTTATATGTGTTCTATTTGATCTTGCTCAAAAATCGATTAAGATTCGCAAGTTTGATTGTAGAAGTAGATTAAGTATTTTTCTTTAGTATATTGCATAATCAGTTTAATCAATGGTGAAATTTCTACAAAGGATTAACCCTTGAACGATCTACAAATGAGATCTATAGAAAATTCATGCAAGCAAACTAAAAATTAAACAATTAGAATGAAACCCTAGCCACCATAAGGATTTCGAGAGATCCTTCCCTCTCGCGAAATGGTTTTATTAATTAAAATTTTAATACTGAATTTTCTTGTATATTAAGTATGGATAAATTCCTTTAAATGTTGGTAGCTTTGATGTTGATTTTCAAAAGTGTAGATGCAACACAAAGTTTTTTTTGGAGGGGGCAGATTTTTGACATTTTAAATTTTCTTATGCTTTAACTATGCATATTTGTTTAAATGTTGCTTATTTAATTACTTTTCAAGTTGTCATTTTTTTCTTCTTTTTTCATGAGATGTTTGTTTTTTAATGGTTTCTCAAATTTTTTTATTTTTGTTTTTCTATGCAACGTTTTTTGCAATAATTTTTTTTTTTGCAAAGCTTAAAAAAATAATAATTTGAAGTTAGGCTTTCTTTATATATTTATGTATTGTTAATTAATACATCAATACACATAAAATAATTGTCACTAAAAAATAATAATTTTAAATACGTGACTAGCATATAAATATAATTACAAAAAACACATTTCAAATCCTTTTAGCTAAAAATGACATAAATAAAGATTTTTTAGGGAAACTTTTGAAAAAAGAATATTTTCTTATGAATTTTATGTTTAAAGATTATAATATTTGAAGTTTTTTTCCAAAAATAATGATTTACATAGAATTTTAAGTAAAAATAACAAAAGAAAAATTATTGTTTATTTAAAAAAAAACGGAGGTTGATACAAAAAAAATCAAATAGCAAAATAAAAATGAATCATATATATAAAAGTATTTAAAACAAAAGTTTGAAAAAATAATTAATTAAATAAAAAGTTAAAACATTATAAACTAGCTAACATTAGATTTTATTAAAAAAATGCAACAAGGAAAACAAATACTCAACAATTATTTAAAAAAAGGCACTTCTTGATGTGAGGCCATCGGTTCAATTCTCTGCCCCGATACTGGTGCTATATTGGACATGATGTAGTGTCACCCAAACTTACAAAAAACAAAACATTTCAAAAATGGAAAAAAAAATATAAAACATAAGCACAACATTACTCCAAATTTTAAAATAAAAAAAAAAAAAGAAAAAAGAAAAAAGAAAAAAAAGAAAAAACCAGGTAAAATAAAAATATTTAAAACCCAAAAGATTGAAAAAAATGAAATAGTAAAAACAAAAATATTATTTGTAAATAAAAAAAAAAAAAAAATATTAAAATATAAATTCCAAAAAACTTAATTTAAATATATATTTTTTATAAAAATATATTAAAACTAAATAAAATAAAAATAAAAAAAAGGTGCAGATCTTGGGTGTTGGGGCTAATGTTAGATCGATTCCGAGAATCGAACAATGCCCCATAGCTAATACATAGAAGTTGGTTGATTTTGGGAATCAACTCGCCCGAGGCTTTGGCACCCAAGGGGTGCCCATTGGGTGGCTGAAGCCTACGACTGTAAGATGGCTCCAGCCACTCTACAGGCATCCCTTAGGTGTCCTGATCGGGGGTGGTTCAATTCCCAAAATCAACCAGCACCCCACACATCGTCCATTCTAGCCACCATGTGGGAGTCCCTTTGGTGTCACAGCTAAGGGTAGGCTAATTCTTGAATTGACCAACACTCAACACATGACCACTCAAGCCACCTTGCATACAGCCCTTGGGTAACTCAGGGAATCAACCAATGCCACACAATTTGGTCGCTCCAACCACCCCTGCTTGTGGCCCTTGGGCATCACGACCGAGGTTAGGTTGATTCCTGGAATCGACCAACACCACACAATTAGTGTGCAAGTGTTGGCCGATTCTAGAAATTGACTCAGCCCCTGACCTAAGCCACCAAAGCCTACCCCTTTTCCTTTTTTTTATATTTTTTTTTCATCTTTTTAAATTTATATTAATATCTTTTTTTTTTTTAAATTTCATTAATTAATTTATATTTTTTTTATAATTTATATTTCAATAATTTTTTAAATATTTTTTTACAAATTTCTATAATATTTTTATTTTTATTTTTATTTTTTTGAAATTTATATATTATTTGAAATTATATATATATATATATTATATATATATATATATATATATATATATAGATATATAGATATATATTATATATTTATTTATTTATTTATTTTATTGTTTTGGATTTTTGGTTTTATGCTATATTTTTTTTATCTTTTTATATTTGTATGGTTTTTTTTGTTTATGATTCTTTGATTTAAAAAAAAAATATGTTTTAATTTTATTGTATCTTATTTTTTATTTATTTAGTTTTTTAAACTTTATTTTTTGGTTCATTTTATTTATTTATTATTTTTGTTCTTGATGATGATGATGATGATGGTGGTTAACGTCCACTGAGACCAAATTGGTCTATCGGACCTACAATTTTCTTAATTTTTACTTCTTTGGCTTCTCGTCTTTCTTGGCGAGATTGGTGTTGTAGCTTTCTTTCTTTTCTCTACGGTCTTCCAACTTCCTTTGTCTTGCATCTCCTTCATCTCTTCTGGTTCTTGGGACATTGGTGTCTTAGCTTCGTGATCTATAGTCGGAGAAGTTTGGTTTAGGAGATCTGCTTTGCTGTTAAATGAAGATTTATTTTCTGCGGTATTCAGATCCTCATAACTGTTGATTTGTGGTATAGCAACCTAACTCCAAGTTGTCATAGACTATGATTTAAAAGATCTATACCTTTAACATTTGGTTTAATGATTCTTTTATTTAGGTATTCATTTTTAAGGTATTTTTTTAGTCATGATATCTAGACTCTAAATACCTTTAAAATTTAATGTTTTCTACAATGGTTATATTTGTTTTTAACTTCATGGCTGAAAAATGTTGAAATTTTAAGGTTTTTGGATTCATAAGGTTTTATCGTTAATGTCATGGTTGAAAAATGTCAAGATTCTAAATTTTTTCATAGTCATCATATTTATCTTTAACGCCATGGTTGGAATTTTTAGATTTTTTGAATGTGCGATATTTTATTTTAAAATATGGTGGAAAGCTATTTGAATTTTCATGTCATTGCTAAAATATGTTGGAATTTTAACCAAGAAAATAAAGAAAGGTTGATGAAGGATTAATGTTTTTTGAATTCCTAGAGGTTTTCCATGTTTTTTTGGGTATTGACCCATGTTATTGTATTGATAAAGTGGGGTAAAATCTCTATGGTTAAGAATCTTGTTACATGTCTTTATAAAATATATATATCTTTTAGCCTTGACGGTTAGCTCACTTGGTTGAGTCTGTGTGGTTAAAAACACCTTTGCTGTTGAAAGACCATGTGTTCAATTCTGTCTACACCTTAACGGTTAAGCTTCATCTTTGAACTAGAAAGAAGTGAAGTGAAATGTGTAATGAAATAAATGTTTTGATGCTTATTATGGACTGATGTCCACCATTACTAATATTGTTGTATTATGTTCAATGCAACACTTAATATTGTCTTATTATGTTCTTTTTATTGCACACAAGCATACATATAACTCTTTAAACAATGCCAAAATTTATCATATCACATTTGTCTAGTGAGTAGTTAGAACACTCATATTAGTTGTTATCACAATGTAAGTTGACTTATCACTATTATTCATGTACAATTATGCCACTTCACTTGTGGTCAGTGAAAGAATAAGTTTTGGTACAAGTAGTTAACTGAGAAATAACTCTAAACCAATCAAAAACAATTTTAAATCCTATATGTATTTCTTTTATTTTAATAAATTCCTCACTTTCCAAATCCCAAAAGAGGAACCAATACTTGGATATGACCTCTATAATGGATCTGGGAAAACAGTGACTATATAATCGTTTACAGGCCTCTAAGATACAATGATGACTCTACTGTGGTGGGAATGGATTTGTACAACTCTTCGTTAGGTCTGTCGAATAATCCATGACCTAGGCAAATGAGTTATGAATTCAGAACGTCAATTGGTTTTGGTAGCGACCAACAAAACTATTCCTACCAACTTTTGTCAAAATTCCGTAAAGAAATCTATATTTTATTAATGAGATATGAAATTACATATATACGAGTATTGTCTCAACATATTGAAACTATCTTGGACACACAAACTTTTGGTTGAGAGAATATCTCAACCACATACAAACTATGGAAACCACTCCTATAAAATAGGAACACACTATTTACAGAGAAAGTTATAACTGAGACAAGCAGGAATTAATATTCCAACACACCCCCTTAATGAGTACTTGTCGCAATATCAATATACAAAGTCTAGTTGTGGTCAAACATAAAATAATATGTTGATGTCCATATAAAGGAGTAACCATCCACTAGAATGCATGGGTACTGACCGCTGCAACCACCAATCTTGTAGGATATCCTTCGTTTACATGGTTTTGTCAACCATTATAATTGCACACTTGTACGTGTACCTGTAAATCCCCCTCCAATATCATCATGGGCTTTATCGGATTACCCGTAACAATGCTCTTGGTTTTATAGGATCACCATCAACCATGCCACCAAGGGCTCTCAGCCACCAAAGCTAAACACAGGCACCAAGGCTCAACCTAGCCATGAAGGCTCAATACAGCCACAAAGGCTCAACTCAGCCATGAAGGCTCAACATAGCCACCAAGGCTTAACTCAGCCACAAAGGCTCAACACAGCCACAAAGGCGCAATAGAGCGACAAAGGCTCACCACTGCCGCTCTCGGCCACAAATTTGCCACTAAGTCACTGGAGCTACTCTCGGCCACAAACCTGCCACTAGGGCACTCGAGCCACTGTGGGCTACAACCTGCCACTAGGGCACTCCAAACCACTAAGGCTCACCAAAGACCTTACTCAACCAGAGCAAGGGTTTTCTGGGCTAACCTTAAACCATGCCAACATGAATCTCTATCCCACTTCACTCTTACATGTCATTTCCGGCTTACCACAAACTGACACTGCAAATACAAAGTGGTTTTTAGATTACCACTAACTATATGGGGATACACATGCCTTACAAGGCTTACAACACAACTCCAAATGTTGGAGTTACGAGGTACATACATTACGAAGACCACTACAAAACATCTTAGACTTGGTTACATTACAACTCTGATTCACATTACAACATAATAGAGTCTATTCCACAAACACAAACAAACTCACACTTTCACCTCACTGTCCATAATCGTTTAATTGTTGTTGCTACTCATTTCACATCTTGGGCATCTTTTTCTTTGTCAATTAAATCTTGGAACTCCATGCTTAACTTGTCATCATTTGTTAGAGTGGTGAATTCTAACAAAATAACTTTATTTGTTAGAGTGGTGAATTCTAACAAAATAACTTTACCTCAATTGAGTTAGCTAGGCTCACTAAAGTACAATAATTTTATCATGACTCCAAGAAATAAAAAATAAAGTTTCAAATTAATAATTGATCAAATTTCTCCATCTTTGCCCAACATGACATTGGATCACTATTTGAAAAACAGTGACAACACACTGAGCTCTCCACTTAGATGAAACTCCATACTCACCGCACCAAAGTCAGCGCTCCATCGTCAGCGGATCAAGGTCGGATGGCCAACGCAGAGCACTTAGGTGTTCAGTGAAACTCCACGCATAGAACAGAAAGTTGAGGGAGAAACAGACAAGTGGGTCTCAAACTAAGGTCATGTGATCAATGACCCAATTGCAATCTGGGTATCCCACAGACAAGCCCAAACAATCGAATCTCGTCACCGCAAAACAGAGAAAGTGATAGAAAGGAATCCTTCGTTTCCTTCTCTCGCTCTACTTCTCTTGAATATTGAAGATTCTAAAAGGCCCCGAACATCGATAGTTTCTGTCAACAAACAGACAGGAACTCGTGCTGTTCGAACAACTCACTAGGTTTACAGAATAAAAATGCGATCTCCAGTTCCTTATATAAGAATTCCCTCCATCTTGTGAGCTTGAAACACTCTTGATAGTAGCTACATGGAACGAAATCATAACACCATATATGGGCACCAATACTGCGTCATTTTTCGTATCAACCTGAATCATAAGATCCCTTGCAGAAGGGATATCATCTACGTTTTTGTACGCGATCATCTCACTAGATGGCTTAAAAGAACTATGCCCATCCCCTCAACCAATACCCCCTTTAGCCAATCTCCTTGTACTCTCCTCGTTGTACTCTCCTCGTTCTTTTGTCGTGCAGGTTCTGCCTGGTGTTGCCGCCTGGTAAGTTCCGCCTCGCGGTTAAAGCAGAAGGGACACATCGACAACTTTGCCTGGTAATCGACGCGGGCGTAGGGGTTTAGTATGGCGCGGCAGGATGTGCAAAGGAGAGGGTCGTATGGGAGAAGTGGGATTGGGAGCGGGTGTGGTTCAGTCTCCTTCGCCTGCACCACCATCAGGGCTCTGGAGCGGCTGTGGTTGAGTCTCCTCCGCCTGCATCGCCATCAAGGGCGTGCACAGGATACCCAACGGGATCACCATTCGCGCTGCTTCAATCCGGGAGGTTGGCCATGTGTTCCATGCCCACCTATCCGTTGCCTCTAGCTCGTTGAAATCCATGAGTCCCATGCTTATAGACATCAAACTAGATTTAACAACAATAACAAATGTCCTCTTTTCTACCTATTTGTCTCCTCTCCTCCCCGGATAGATATCATCGCATTCACCACTCTCGTGTTCTGCCCCATTTGAAACAATTGAATTCGAACCCTAAATTACAAAGCAGATATTCGTGGACAAACAAGCCAAGGGAAAAAACAAACAAAACATTAATCAAATTCATTATTTCCTTCTGCCCAGGACAAGCCAAGCTTACTCAGCCGAAGAAGGACCAAGCCCACAAAGGGAATTTCATAAACAAATCTATATTTTATTAATTATATATGCAATTACATGATAGGGAAACTATTTTGGACATACAATTTGTTGGTTGAGAGAATATCTCAACCACCCACCAAGTTAGAAAAACCACTCCTATAAAATAGAAATAGACTCTTTACATAGAAAGTGATAATTGAGACAAGTAAAAATTAATATTCTAACCACCTTTTCAACATATTTAAATGTATTTTAAACCATTAATTAAAACAACTGAAAATCAATGTATTTAAATGCATTCTAAACTATTAAAATTCACAAGAAAAAATAAGATAGGTCAAAAAATTGAATATTTTGATCGTCATCCACAGCGGGCTGATTGTGTTGCAATGGGTATCTTTTTTCAGATCAACAAACGGTTTTGAAGGGTTTTAATCGAGAAGCTGGATGCTCGTAAATACAACCGATTTCTTGTCTGAAAACTCTCTCTTTATTTCTGATTCTGAAGTCTACAGATCTGTCTAAAATCTAGGTGATCCTTCATGGAGATATTGTAATTAAAGATATGTAGATGGGCAACAGCTGCACCGTTTTGTAGAGATTTCTATTGATATTAAGAGGTAGCCTCAGTTCAGCCTTTAATTCATAGAGGTGCAATGGTACCGGAAAAACTTATTACGGAAACTCCCATTGAATTCGGTCAATTTTCAAAAATTTTAAACGGGTAATTTTTTTTTGATAATTCTAAATTATTTCTACCATAAAAAATAATTCAAACACTCATATCAATTTTTTTTAAATATTACCCACAAAAATTTCGTCCTCCGGAAGAGACTCCGTCCTCCCACTTCTATAAACGTAAAATCAGTGAGTGAGTCCTCTCGTTCAGATCCTCGACGGTCAGCATCAGCGGAATATAAATATATATGTCCTTTCAAACGACAATGAAGTGAACGGTAAGTCAATTTTATTTCTTTGCCATAATGAACCTATAAAACCCTGAAGTATGGGGGCGGATGTTGTGGTACATTGAGTATATTAAAGTTTATAAAGGGGTAGATATTACATTTTATGAACTGCTCAAAACTTTTTTAACAGCAAGTCCAAATTATATATATCTACATATAAAAGAAATTAAATTATAGAGCATTTAAAGGAAAAATATCCATTATATTCATTATTATTAAGGTTTTAATAAAATAAAAATATTTTTATAGTAAAAATAAAAATATTTTTATAATTAAAAATTAAAAATATTTTTATAAATTAGAGATATAATATTAGGCTATTTCCTGTCTCGAAATTTGGTTAGTTGATATTTTGAATATTTTTTTTTTAAATAAAAATAAAAATAAAAAATACAAAAATAAAAATTATTGGTTTGTTTAATTAAAATTTATTAAAATTAAAACGTTTATATAAAATATAAATATTATTATTAAGAATCCATTATATTATCTGTCTTTACCATAGGTATTTCAAACTTATATAAGAATCAAATTCTCTCCATATAAAAATCTCTTTTTTTTCCTTTAATTTAAAATAAAAATACATATAAGAAATTTGATGTTATTAAAACTTTGAATATTGGAATTAATTTATTCTACATATATAAATTAAAATATAATGGATGACAAAAGTTAAGAAAAAGAACTAATATATGGAGAAACTTGATCTTATTAAAAACTTGATATATTTGGAATTAATTTAATTATGTAATATGAATTAAAAATATAATGGATGACAAAATAAGATAATAATGATATTTCATTTCTATTATAAATATTTGATTTGTTGATAAATATATAATATTTTTATAAAAGAAATTTAATGAAAAATACTTTAAAAAACAAAAAAAAATCTTCCTTCATGTTAAAAATAAATAAGTAAATAAAAGACCCTGCAAAATGGAATGTTTTTTTCTGGTAAGGAGTGGAATTCCTTTTCTACTTAATTTTTTTTTAAACAATCAATAATTTGATAGTTAATTGTTAATAAAATGATTTAATTGAAACTATTATTTCCAACTTTAAACATGTAGGCTAATTCAAAGAAAATGTTAAGTCAAAATTGAAGGTGTGTTGGTAAAGGTATGGTGCAAACAATGTGAAGCACATTCATCACATTAACGATAAGGGTTGATATAGCTAAATAGAACTTGCAAGTGGGAATAAAAGTATTTGAGTACTTACAATATATGTTATTGTTAGGGTCACGAGAAAAGTGGTGGTCTCTAAAGAAATCTTTGCTTGGGATTCCAATGACCACTAGGAAAAATTTACCTGGAGTCTTTATGTTTTCAACTAGGCTATATTCTGTATGAATACCATGGGTCAATACCACCGGCTCTCATGAACCTCATGAACGTGAAACTATTATACTTCTTCTTATTCTATGATAGAATATCTATAAAACCTAATATTTAATAATGGGGACTCAACAAATAATTTAATTTCATGCTCCACTTTCTTCCTTTTCATGAAGAATGTGTGTTTTCATTGATGTCAAAGTCTCGAAGCAATGTTGCACATATGTTGTCATTAATTTATATTACAATGGTGTTACTAATGTACCAAGAAAAACAATAGATCAAGTAACAAGAAACTGAGAAAAATGCAATAGTCGATTGAGCAACAAGAAGCCAAGCAAAAATCTCAAACTAGTTCAAGCACAGAGAAGGCAAGCCAAGAACTCCAAGAAGGAAGAGAAGGAAGATCAAGCTAAACACCAAGAAGGCCAAGGAAGCCAAGAGGGCCAAGGAAGTCGAGGAGAACGAGAAGGCCAACAAGAACGTAAGACCCCAATCATCACCCCTGGTCCCTAAGGTCGAGCAACCAAGGGCACAAAGACTAAGATTCCATCAGACATTGAGAACACTAACCTTATTGCAAAGGCACTAAGAACCTCTAACATCCTAATATCCAAAATTCCCATGTTGACATGGTAGGATAGATTGTGTGAATGGTGTGGAAGCTAGATAATAAAACAAATGACGTAGGTGGATGAGGTGGTGTCATGTGGCAAGCAAAAATGACACTTTTGGACCTCCAAATAAATAAATAGAAGGTGACATGTGGCAAGTATAGGTCAACGCTAGGATACATGGAAAAATTTGAATGGAAACAATTGATAATATGGCAAGCATAATGGCGATTGATGTGGTGGATGATGTGACCAAGTGGGTCCCGTATTGGCACATCAGGTCTTTAAAGAAATGGGGTGTCAAAAATGGAATGATAGTGGATCAACGAGAGCGATGAAGCCCTGTCAAGTATAATTTGTTTATTGGGCCAATATAAAAAGGTAATGATTCCACATATCAAGGTTTCAACAAAGGATTTGAACATCCAATAAGAACCTCGATCTTGAAATTTCAATTCAATGGCATATTAGTGTGGAGGAAGCAAGAAGTGAACATAATGTACCCTATATTTAATTCTTTGGTTAGTGCACAATCATGACATAAGGTCATAGGGGATTTGTTTAATGCTTAAGGGCTTCAATAAATATTGGGTCTCGGGACTTCAATCTTTGTATGTTTCTATATTGGCGTGTAACGAGTAAGAAGGGAACCTGATTTATGAGATATCTAATAAATTATTTAAAAGCATGGTCCCATCACATGGTAATGGTCGAGCCCCTAGAGTTGGATTCATGGACATGAATCCTACATTTGTTGGACCAATTTTAAACATGGCATGAGTGGTCAAGGGTTTAGACTATGGTCCCTAGAAACCATGAAAATAGAAATTTTATCAAGGCCATCTAGATTGGATACCCATGGCAAGCAACTCTAACCAAGTGTATGGTATGAATATCTTAAGCTAGATATTTTGATGGGGTATGAACAATGCTAAATCATGTGCAATTGAACAAAGAGAAGAAGAACTAAGAAATATGGGTTCTATGGAGTCACATGTGAAATAATTCTTAGGATTTAGTCTAAAGAGGACATGTGACTTAGAGAAGGAATCTATTCAATTTGAGTGTGCATAAACATTGTGAAGTCTATATGTGTGATGTTGTTTAAAATATGCAAGAATTTTCTTTGAATTATGTGTTGGGAAGAACAAGAATAGAGTGTAGTGTCCAAGAGATAAAAGTTAGTACCATGTGCAAGATTGTGTAGTGTAGAACACATAATTTTATCTTGCCTTGTAACATTCAAGGGATTGTTGCCTCCTTCTGTTAAGTCCTACAAAATAATTTCAGGGGATTTGTGTCTCTTTTTGGTTGGTTCCAGTAAATCATTTCATGATATTGGTGTTTCATCTTGTTGGTGCCATTAAATTAATGTAATAATAAGTTGGTTCCTACAAGAACATTCATATAAGTATGTTTCGTTGTTTTCTCCATTAAGTTTTTCAATGTATATTTGGTGTATTCTCATGCTGTTGATGTGATTGACATTTTATATGCATTGAAATGTTTTAATCATTAAACTTGGCCATTGTACTAATTCACCCTTTCTTCCCCCCCGCTTTCCCCTTAGTATAACCATAATTCCAACAATTTGTATGAGAGTATATTCCTTCAGAAAGCAATTTAACCACTAGAAGGTAGATCACAAGGGATCATCCTCAATCAAATATCCACTATTTGATGGATCAAATTATGCATTTTGGAAAGTAAGAATGAGCACCTATATTATGTCTCTAGGTATTATTATATGGTTGTTTGCTGAAAATGGTTATCAATTTCCAACAAATCCTCCAAATGATCCAAAAGTTTCTCTATTCAAATAATTCAAAGGAAAAAAATGTCATATTATGTGAACTATTAAATATAGATTTTGTCAAAGTGATGCACTACAAATTTTCGAGAGAGATTTGGGACAAACTTCAAAATAGATAGAAGGAGATGAAAAAGTAAAAAAGGTTAAGCTACAAACTCATAAAGGATTGTTTTAAAGTATAAGAATGGATGAAGATGAAAATGTTGTAGTATTCTTTATTTGTGTAGATGAGATAGTAAATATTATGAGGTGTCTTGGTGAGACAATTAAAAAATATGAACTTGTTTACAAAATACTAAGATCGCTTCCCTCGATATTGAATCCAAAACTTCGAGGTATTGAATAAATGTTAGATCTTTAAAACATAATGATGTATGTTCTTGATGGAATTTTCAATGCATGTGGAATGACAACGTAATAGGAGAAGTCAAGATGAAGGAAGGAAACATTTAAAGCAACAAAAGAAGAAAACAAACAAAAGGTCCATGAATATTCAAGTCATAAATCAGATGAATAAGAAACTCAATTGATGAGAAAGATAAAAAGGGGAGCTAAAAAATTCAAAGGTAAGCTTCCATTCAAGTGCTTTGAGTGTGGTATATTAAATCACTATGCATCTAACTATCATTCTGTAAAATTAAATGATGATAATAAAGAATGTTTTAAACCTTATAATCATAAAAAAAAGGATATATCAAAAGGAAAATATTTTATACCAAATAAAATAGTGATGATCAAAGTGATGGATATATGTCCATTGATGAGAGAGGAGAAATCATATTCATATCTAGGAACTATAACAGCCTAGGTGAAAATTCCATGTAATAGAAGTTAATAAGGAAAAAATAATAACCATAGTTGATGGGACACATATTCCAAGTTGAATGTTGGGCAAAACATTCTAGTGGGTGTTAATTTTGGTTATTCTGGCTAAGAAAATTTGCAAAGGAAATGTCTAAGGCTTTGAAAAGGCAAAATGGAATTTTTGGCACATTTATTTATGGAAATAATGGAAATTAGGAGAAAATAGAGGTGAAAGGTCACATGTTGCATGTGAGGAGGAAAATAAATGAAAATAACGAAAAATGAAGAAAATAGAGGCCTAATTGATAGAAAGGCTTATGAGGATCAATTTGTACCTTTTCTCAATTCATTTTTGGAGCTCTATCATTATTCTCTCTCTCTCTCTCTCACTCTTGGACACTTGAGTTTTTTTGGAGCACTTTGGCATTGAATCAAGAAAGGAAAAGAGGGCAAGAGGAAGGAAGGAGAAAGAAAGGAACATCAGGATCAAGTAGCTACAACAACATTCTTTATAGGTATTGATTTGCATGTGTGTTTTCCTTGCTAGATTTAGCATGCATGGTATTTCATGTGGTTCTTTGTTGTTATGGCATGGGATTTTCCAAGTGTGACAGTGTTTTCAGCCTAGCCTTTCCATTTTCAAATAGCATGGTGTGATGTAGTTCTCATGTTTTTGTTGAGCTGGATTTCCAGATGGATTTGAAGCTGAGTGAGGTGGATCTTCGAATGATAGAACACATGGCCTAGTAAGCCTAGAATTGTACTATGGGTTTCGGTAAACCCTAATTTTATGTTGCCTCAGTTGGCCTAGGAATCCTTGACTCACGAATGGTGGGATATACGGTAAGCCTAGAGGTGGTTTCCCTTTATTAGGCCTAGGAATCCTTGTGGGTGAATGGAAGGATATACGGTAAAGCCTAGAGGGTCGTGTCTCGATTTATGGCCTATTGATCCCTAGATCGGAATGTGGATTATGATAAATCCTAAGAGACTAGGAGGGAGGAAAATTCCTCACAGTGTAGGTGGAGAAATTCGCTGGCATCCATGTTTCTTTTGAACTAGTGATCTAGTGGAGATCATGGTAAACCCTATTATTACATTTTTATTGTGTTGGCCTAGTGATCCGATGTGGATTATGGTAATTCCTAGTTTCTATTGATGAGGGTGAGGTGGTTTAGGCTCAATATGCCCTAGTTGGTTCTTTTGGTTTGAGTCCCACATTAATGTTTGGAATATGGCACAAGGGTGAATGGATGAAGAGAGAATTGGATTAGCCATTCTATATGCGGGTAGAATGTGGTAGTCCCATCCTGAATTGGATTTTGCATTAAATAATAAGAGGTTCTTTCCTTGATATCTTATGTATAAATCCACTAGTTTATATTTGGATTCTATGGCTAATGTATTCTTGATATTTATGTTGTTATTATGTTGGTTATAAGCATGTATTGTGACAGTGATGATGTATGTATCTCCTCATGTTTTGAGTATCTATGACCTAATAGATTATAATGCAACTAATGATATAAGGGAATAATGCTTATTAGCAATTCTCAGATAAGTATGAAACCATATGCTCAGATATGTTGCTTACTCCAGTAGATTACATATTTTTGATATGTTTAACGAAATGACTATCATGGATACTAGGGGTCTAGTCAAGGTTTTGTTTAAATAATTGCAATTGTATCATCATTCCACTGCTAGCTTTCTATTTTGAAGGTATCATTTAGTTCTGGGTAGTGACTTGGGCTCTGGGCCTGAAAAAGTGGCTGAAATCCTAGGGACGCACGGAGAAAACTAGATAGAAAAGTCCTTGGATGATGGCATACCATGCTATTGGAGAATCCAGAGCCCTCTCGATGCATGCATGCCCATATCAAGGGAGCGTCCTAGAGTTTAATGGCCTAAAACCTTAGTTGGTCACAGAGGCTGGCTAACTGAGTGGTTGGGATGGTTCTTGGGAGTCCTGTTGCTAATGTGGAAGGTATTTGTAGTGTGTTTCAATCGATTCCACTTCTTTATGGTCACCTAGGAGGTTGAATCCCATCATAGTAGCCTCTCGTCACATGTTTACCCTAGTTGGCGGGTTACTTAGGTAGATGTGGGAGGAGGATTTTACAGAGCGGTATGAGAGCATGGTTCACCCCTCGGACTAGATGAGAAGTGTGTTTTGGCCATGCATTCATGTCGATTGCATGTGTGTTAATCATCCTTGTGGTATATATGCTTGTTACATATGCATGGTGTTGCTCATGGTTGTAGTGATGTTTCCATGTGAATGAGGAAGTTGTTTTTGTGAAGTGTGTCGTCATGAATCTATGATTGGTTGCATGTTGTTTATGCTTGCGTATTGTTAGTGTACATAGATATGGTTTTTGTTGTCATGCATGAGGTCATGGTATGTGTAGTTGAAAGGGTCATGCATTGATGACTGGACTCTAGCTATAATGATGCTTATATGGTTATGAGCTTATGTATTATATGTCTATATGTTGTCACAACTATGTTATACATGTATTAGACTTATTTGGATGATCTTGTAGATGAGATATCCTCCCTGAAGTTTTCTAAGGTACGTTGGTTTATTGTGTTTTGGTTTAGCTGACATAGTATGCCTTGCAGGAAAGAGATCAAAATGGCTAGCAAGATGGTAGACTACAAAGATTCGCCCTATGAATATGATGAGAAGCGTGGTGTTGGGAACTCTCCCGATTTAGAAGATACATTGAGAAGATTGAATGAAGAAGTAAGGAGTTGTAAGGAGGAAAATGAAAAAATCATGCAGGCACAAGAGAAACAAGCAGAGGTTAATGAAATATTCCTTCAGAGTTTGTCAGAATTGTAGTGATAGGGGCCACTTCGGATCAGCCATGGACATGAGGACAAAACTAATGGGGCATATGGCAGTAGGTCTCATGGTGGTAACAGGTCAGATAAAGATGACACTGTGAGAGATGATAGATTGTTGGATACTCCAGATAGGGGAGGTGATGGACACATGTACTAGTATACTTCTAGTTCTGATAGGAATTATGATTGTCATCGTTATCATCCTTACATGAGGAGTGATAGGGGATATGTTCCAGATGCATTTAATAAAGTAATGCCACCTAATTTTGATAGAAATGTGAAGAATCTGGAAGATGCAGAGGCTTGAATACTTTAGATGAACAAGTTCTTTGAGTTGCATGAGTACACAAATAACATGAAGGCCAAAATTTCTATCTTTAGCCTGAAAGGTAAAGCAGATATCCAGTGGGAAGCTGTGAAGTGGGTCGGATACATCAGGATGAAGTACTTGAGTTGGCATGTGCTCAAGTGTCTTTTTAGCAAGTAGTACTTGTCGGAAAGGTACTATGATAGTAGGCCAAAGAATTCTATGAGTTAAAGATGGGATCAATGACAGATGAGGTATATATGACCAAGTTGCTCAAGTTATTAAGGTATTTACTGTATCATAAATATGAGAGGCTAAAGTTCAGTGATTTGTCAATGGCTTTCCATTTGAATTTAGAGATCAGATTGAGTATGATGAGCTTTAGTCACTTGAGGAGTTTATTAAAAAATTGAAGCATTGCAATGAACAATCAAAGCATAAGAATGAATCTCAGCAAGGATGGAAAGGGAAAGATAAGGATAAAGGTAAGGGTAAATGGCAGTTGAAAAGAGCAAGGCCTCAGGATGAAAAAGAGAAAGAAAATGTGGCACCACAAAGGAAATTCATTGTAGCTAGAGAGGGACATGGATCACAACAACATCATAGAGGTGATGGTACTGGATGGTTGGAGTGTTAGACATGCAATAAGGAACACCATAAGAGAAATTGTCCACAGAATCAAGGTGGTAGGCCTTAGATATATAGTGCACAGAAGGCGCATACTATTGGGGATGTTGGTCAGAGTGTTCCTCATATCTATGCAACACTGAATAATAGATAGACCAACCATTAGGCATCAATTATTGAGATGGACGGTAAGCTTTGTGATCAGGTTGTTTCTATTCTGGTTGACCTTGGATCTAATTATAATTATGTTAGTCCTGACTTAGTGGATAAGTGTAGTTTTAACAAAGCAGTGCATGCAAAAACTTGGTTAGTGTAATTGGATATAGGTAGAAGGAAGCGAGTCCATCATTGGGTAAGAACTTGTGCATTTTATTTAAATGGTATGCCTACCACAACACATTTGAATGTAGGTTTTAGCCTCGTACCAAAATTACCTACATACGAATTCTAAAACACAAAAGATAAACATTGCGAGAGCATAACACATAAAACACATATACACAAAGATTTTCCCTTGGATCCCAAAACCGGGACTACCAGCTTGATTTTTCATTATGTTCCTTTCAATGTTACAATACATATTTATACATGCTGAAGCATCCAATACCATGGAATGAAAACCATCGCGTCCAAAACCATGGACCGAAAACCATCGCTTCCAAAACCATGTGTGAAAACCATGCACAAAACCATAGGTAGGTCCATCCAACCTAATATAGGATCCAAACAAAATTTCCCCGGGGCATTGCCTCGGACCCTGTAGAAGGGAGCTACTCTCTGCCCCTCAAACACCATAGATAGGGGGGGATGCTAGCCCCCCTGTGACCACCCCGTTGCGCAATCAATG
Organism: Pinus taeda; assembly: GCA_000404065.3. Lineage (NCBI taxonomy): Eukaryota > Viridiplantae > Streptophyta > Pinopsida > Pinales > Pinaceae > Pinus > Pinus taeda. Next base: position 49,507 of record APFE030020555.1, on the reverse strand, counting down.
CAATGAAGGGGGGCCTCTGCCACCCCTCTAACCCCCCGATTCACTACGTAGGCTAGTCATGTAAAGAATATAACACAACCCAACATTCTCCCACATGTTGTTTTCTTTCCACAAGGGGCCACAAGGCAACTTAGTCATTTATCCAACCCTAAAATGCCCATTGTTTCTCTACACCAAGAGAATGTTTCAAAGCTCATAGATTTTTTCAATGCATCTGCAGTATTCTTCAAAGTGTCCACCTTTACTAGCAACACCTTTTTGTTTTCTATCATATCCCTCACAAAGTGATACTAAACATCAATGTGCTTTGTCTTTGAATGATAAGAAGGGTTCTTTGCCAAGAAAATTGCACTTTGGCTATCATTGTCTAACCTTATAGCTCCCTATACTAATCCCATACTTGAACACAATCTCTGCAACCAAACTACTTCCTTGCTTGCATGAGTGGCTTCCATGTATTCTACCTCTGTAGTTGATGGCGCCACTATAGATTGTTTCTTACTCATCCAACTGACTACACCTCCAAATAGGTTAAACACATGCCCACTTGTAGATCTTCTCTGATCTAAATCTCTAGCCCAGTCTACATCAACAAAGCATGAATATCAAAAACTCTGTCCAATCCTGGTCTTCCTTGGTATCACAAACGGTAATCACTAGTGCCACGCAAATACCTAACAACCCGCTTCACTGTTGTCCAATGCGTCTTCGCTGGTTTTGACATAAACCTGCTCAATACTCCCACTGCATGTGCAATGTGTGGTCTAGTATAGACCATTGCATACATCAGGCTATCGACTGCACTTGCATATGGAACATGGGACATGTGCTCTTCTTCTTCTTGTGTCTTGGGACATTGTTCAACAGATAACTTCACACCTACAGGAATAAGAACCTTCACCAGTTTACTATCTTGCATATTAACCTCTGTAGTATTGTCTCAATATACTTCCTCTGGTTTAACCAGAGCTTCCTCTTTGCCCGATCTCTTTTAATTTCCATGCCTAAAATATAGTTTTCATCACCAATATATTTCATGTCAAATTTAGAGGACAATTGGGTCTTCAAACCTTGGATAATTTCTTTGTCATTTCCAACTAGCTCATCCACATACAAGACCAGATAAATAACACAGTCACCAATTAATTAAAATACACACAATGATCTACTTTGCTTATGGTGAAGCCAAGTCCTCGTATAAATGTATCAAATTTCTGATACCACATCCTTGGTGACTGTTTTAACCCATACAGAGACTTCTTTAACTTGCATACTAGTTCTTTCTTACCCTTCACCACAAAGCCTTTAGGTTGCTTCATGTAGATCTCCTCTTCCAAATCCCCATGCAGAAATGTTATCTTCACATCCATCTGTTCTACCTCAAAATCAAAACCAACATCAAAAGATAAAAGTAATCTAATAGAAGCTACCTTGCCAAGAGGAGAAAAAATATCACCAAAATCAATTCCCGGCACCTAGGAATAACATTTTGCTACCAACCAAAGTTTGTATTTCTCCACCTTTGTTACGTCCCTATACTACTATTGTAACTCCTTATTGTTATTAGTGCATCCCCCTTATTATATTTTTGTTCCCATGTAGTCCCCATATTGTTATTATTGTGCCCCATAGAAGTCCACTATTTTTATTAGTGTTTCCTTACATTATTATTGTTATGTCGGCTTTGATTATATTATCACCCCTTAGACTCCTATATATAGAAAGGAGGTCTCTTCATTTGTATCGTCCAAGAATTTTTCATTTGTGTAATGTAAAGGAAGTTTCCCCCTCGAAGAGGTTGAATTCTAAGGCGTTTACCTCTCTTTTCTATCTTTTGTGAGTTGGTTTCATAACATTTGGTATCAGAGCTTTGGATTCTAGGGTTTCGCTGCTCCAAACAGGTCATTATGGCATATTCGCTATAACGTTTTTTCCGCAATGTTTCAGAAGCTAAAAAAAACCCATTTGGGCCAAAATTGTTCTGATATTGTATCACTAAATTTTCAGAGATATGATCTAAGGAAGTTTGGGTTTTTGCAAGCTCTAGAATTTCATCTAAAATAGGACATCGTTGAATTTTCGCTATAACATTTTCACCACAAAATTTCAAAATCTAAACAAAAAATCCATTTGAGAAGCAATTGATCTGAACTTTGGTCCAAATTTCAGATCTTGGCTTGTTATATTTTCAAATATATGATCTAAGGAAGTTTGGGTTTTTGCAAACTCCCAAATTACATCGTAAATAGGTGACCTTGGGAAAACCGCCATAACATTCTCTCTGAGCATCAGATTGAAATTTTGTAAGAAGTTAAAGAAAGAGGATGGACTATATTTTTTTTGGGTATAATGTTCAGAACCTAAGGTTGAAATAGTGACATGTGGCATGTCGTATAAGTTCACTCTACGAAACTAGTCTATAATTAGGCCATCGTGGGAGATTGGGAATAAATATTTCTTCAGGAATCCAATTGTGATCGAACTTGCATAGTTAGAAAGAGGACTCAGAGGGCTATTACAGGCCAAAATTTCAGAACTTAAAGATCTGAAATTACAGAGTTACAGTCGTTTCAAGATCAAGCTTCGAAAATCAAGAAAAAGCGAGATGAGGAAGTTTGATGGCAAGGATCCGTAAATTGGATACTACAGATGGAGAAATATTTTGATCTACATGTTGTACCACTGCTACATGTTAGGATATGTTAGGATATTCCAACACATAGGAAATAGTTAAGTATAACTTGGTCTAGTGTAGAGTTAGGTAAAGTGTGTTTCTTTACCATGTACTTTTGTAACTTACAATCTGACAGTCATGATATGTAGTGATCTGACGGTTCATTCTCTCCTTGGTATTACCAACACTTGATCCATGGCTTAACGCCCGATTGGTCCATGATCTCTATTTAAAGAGCATGTAGGGTCATTTGTAGTGTAACCATTCATGAGAGAAGATTATGTAAATTTTCATTCTTTTATTAATAAATTGCCTGGAGTGGCCGCATTGGCTCGGGCCGTGGACTGTTTCCCTCTTTGAGGGTTTTAATCATGTCAACAATACTGTTGTATTGATCTATGATATTTTTGTGAGTGGTGTCCTTTGATGTTCTCTCTGAGGAACTTACCCTGTAAATTCCTACATGGTATTAGAGCCAAGTTGAGGGCCGCATCCGTTGGTGATCCAAATCTGAAGCTGGTAGAACTGCATCCGACTGTTGTTTCCAAGATCTACTGTTTCTGACTACTTTAGGGCTGAGAGGAATGATCTATTGTGTTAGGAGCATCTGTTCCATTGAGGAACCCCTTTTGTTTCACGCAAAAATGTTTCCGGTAGCCCTAGCTACGTCATTTTTAAGATCTGGAGGTATACAATGTTTATTCGCAATTTTTAGTTATTTTCTCTTTGTTTATTTGAGTTGATTTAGCTCTTTGTTTTTTTATAACCAGATCTATACCTTTCATTTCTAGGTATGCTCTTTGCCCCACGACTCTGTACGATATGGGAAAATCAGAAATAGATAGGAAGGATTTTTCTCATGTGTATGCTCTTTTCCGCCGCGCCTTAGTGTGATCTTAGAAAATCAGAAACATTGAGGAAAATATTTAGTTTCCAGCTAAAGCTAACTTCAAACTATAAGGTTCGTTTTTGTATGTCCATGTTGGATTCTGTGTTTTTTGTTTTGTAGGCAAAAAAGATCTTTCTCAAGTAAGCATGCACTGTTACTAGGAATAGTGTCCACTCAGATGCTGCTATTCCCACTAAGACTGGTAACTATCTTAGAAACAAACAAGTAAAGTCTATTTTCATTTTCCTTTATGAAAATAGATAAGAGTGGAACAAAGGAGACCAACCTTAGTCTCGCGCTTGATTTCCTTGTTTGATTCCTCTCCTTCCTGATAGAACTTTGCCGCTTCTTCTTCATCTGCCCAGCTTCAAAGACCACCTGTGGAATCACAGCAACATACTACTATCGAAGAAAAAAGATCTATATTCATAAATAACACAGGACCAGATATGTGTTAACCATATAGATGCATATATAAGCAAACATACAAGAATATGGAGGAAAAATTGAATAGCTTTATTAAGATCAAAAGTAGCAAGAGGATTACAACCATATGTTCTGAACCAGCATCATCCTCCAGCAAGAAAGCCCTTCTTCACCTCAGGTAAAGCTTAGATCACCCAACACTATGAAGTTACACCAGAAAACCAACAACACTTCTCTACAAGATACAAGATTCTAGCCTCTGGATCTGTATGATGAGGGATCCATATATAGATGATTGTAGGGGGTGAATCATCTTCTGGGGTCTTGATTAGTGTCCTCTCTCTGATAGTTCCTGATTCCACTTGGAGAATGATGATCTCTTACTCATCCCTGGTCAAAAACAGAGAGGCAAGTGTCAGAGGGGATGCTTTTGGAAGATTCCATGATCTTCCACCTCGCAATTTTTCCTTGCCATTTGTCCATTCCCTACTATCGCACCCTACAGAGGGGCCATTCAGTATGCATCGCACCCTTTACACTGGGAAGGTGATATGCATTGAACCCTCTGCACTAGGTATTCAGTATGGTCCAGTTTTGACCATTTCTAAGTAGTTTTTAGTGGAGAACTTCTGGGAGATGATGTAATCAACTGACCTTGTTCCTTTAGGCAGTGAAGCAACACTTTTAGGGACTTAGGAGCCCCCAGTTTATGGAAATTTATGATTTGGGTTGAAGTGCGCAAAAATGTCTATAACAGGTGCCCCCTAAAGCATGAGGTCGTTAATCTTTTGATGTCGGGTGAAATGCTTTACCATGAGGATCCAAAGTTTTTTCGAGCTAGGAGGCCACCTGTAATAAGATACAATACAATACATTATCTTGACAACATTTTTTCATGATCTAGCTGAGGTGGGCATTCACATGCTCAACTTTATAAATTCATTTTCATGTGCATAGGACAGACAATTGTCTGTGTGGCAGACTGATGATTCGGACTCATCATCCTTTGATTTGGATGATCATCTGTTCGGCAATGATGTACATTTGATGTCTTTATATTCCTTAATATATCGCAGCCCGGATGGATGAAACTAGATCTGAGGTCTTCAAAAATTGTTCAATCTTCACTCGGAGTACAAGTCAATCCATGTGAAAAATGTTTTGGAGTTGAACATGGAAAGACATCGCCTGATTACCAGCCAATGATGTAAGTTGTTAA